>SJYU01008091.1:0-25893 GCA_006410795.1 Tragelaphus strepsiceros
CCCTGGAAACTATAGACATGTAACACCAGCATATGATCTGGGAGGGGAGCTCACAACGGAAACTGTGGCCATGTCATCCCAGGCGCTTGGACTAATGTGGTAGTGTCACCCTGAAGTCTGTGGACTATATCTACAGATATGGGTCGGGGGGTGGGGTGGGGTGTCACCCTGGAGACTGGAAATGTGACCAGAGTTTCATAGTCTGGGAGTCCTGATCACCATGGAGACTATGTACATGTGACCAGAGGGAAAAGTTCTGGTGAGGTGGGGTCACCACGGATAAAGTGGGCATGTGACCCCAGGTGTAGGGTCTGGCAGAGGCAGTTACCCTGGAAACTGGAAATATGTCCCCAGGTACAGAGTCTGGGCAAGGTGTCACCAAGGAGACTGGACGTTTGACCCCAGGTGCTTGTATTTCAAAGGGGTGACCCTTTAGCCTGTGGATGTGTGACCTCCGGTGAAAAGTCTGGAAGTAAGGGTCACCCTGGACTGTGGTCATCTAACACCATGTTCATGGTCTGGAGAGAGGGCTCTCTGTGGAGAATGTGGACACGTGACCCCAGGTGCACGTTCTGTGAGGACATTTCTCCCTGGAGAAAGTTGACAGGAGACCAAAATGCAGTGTATGGGGTAGAGGCTGACCCTGGAGCCTGTGGATGTGTAAAGCCAGGTGAAGTGTCTTGAAGGTGGGGTCACCATGGAGACTGTGGACATGTGAACCCTGGTGCAGGGTCTGGGAGAGTGTTCACTCTGGAGACTATGAACATGTGACCCTATGAATAGGGTCTATGTCGGAGTTCATCAGGAAAACTGTGGCCATGTGACACTCTGTAAAGTATCTGATGTTGGGTGTGAACATGGAGACTGTGGTCATATAACCCCTGATGCTGGGGAGAAAGGGGTCACCCTGGAAACTGTGGTGTGTGATCCCAGGTGCATGAACTGAGAGTGGTTCGTCATGGGGACTATGGACGTGAAATTCCACGGATAGGGTCTTGTAGGTGGGGTTGTGTGCAAGTGTTTCTGGTTCCTGGGTCTGGGTGGTGGGGTCACCCTGAGGACTGTGAATGTGTGACCCAAAATGCAGTGTCTGGGGAGGGTGCTCTCCCAGCAGACCCTAGGATGTGTGATCCCAGATGCAGGATCTGGGATGTGGGGTCACTCTGGGGATTGTGGATTGTTACATCAGGTGAATGGTCTGGGAGGGGGTTACCTTGAAAACTCTGGACATGTCACCCTAATTGCAGGGACTTGAAGGTGGTGTCACAGGAAATTGTGGTCCTGAGACCTCAGGTACAGAGTCTGGATGTTTGCTCATACTAGAGACTGTGGACATGTGATCCCATGTATGTGGTCTGGGAGGGATTCTCCCTGGATACTACAGAAATTTGACCCCAGGTACAGGATTAAGTGGGGGTTAGCATAGAGACTGTTTATGTGTGAACCCATGTGCATTTTCTAAGAGGTGGAGTCATACTTCAGGCTGTAGAAATGTGTCCCTGATCCAGGGTGTGGGATGGGGAAACCCTGGATCTTGTGGATATGGGACATTAGGTGCAGGGTCTGGAAAGATATGTCACACGGGGCACTGTGGTCATGTGACACCAGGTACATAGTCTGTAGGTAGTCTCATCCTGGATACCGTTTATGTTTGACCCAGGGGCAGGATCTGTGAGGTGAGTCACCCTTTAGACCCTAGACATGCGAACCCATGTACAGGTTCCTGGAAGTGGGGTTACCCTGGGGCCAGTGGACATGTGACCCAAGGACCCAGGTCTGGGGAGAGGTCACACCAAGGAGTCTGTGGATGTGTGACCACACATACAGGCTCTGGGAAGTTGTCACCCAGATTAACATGGACTTGTGGACCTGGTAAGTTGTAGTCAACCTGGAGACTGTGGACATGTGAATCCAAGTGTGGGGTATGAGCGGTGTCAACAAGAATTTTAACATGTGACCCCAGGTGCAGGTACTTCAAAGCAGTCAACATGGAGCCTGTGGATGTGTGCACACAGGACAAGTGTCTGGGAGGTGAGGTCACCCTTGAGACTGGTCTTGCAAATCCAGGTGTAGGGTCTTGAAATGGGTTCACTTTGAAAACTGTGGATATGTGACCTCAGGTTCAGGGTCCTGGAGGACATTCACCCTGCAGAATGTGGACATGTGATTCCACGTACAGGGTCTGCAAAGGTGTTAACCAGGGAGACTGTGGCCATGTGACACCTGGTGTAGTATCTGAAGAGCGATACTCCACTCGAATGGAAACTGGACTTCCCTGGGGCCACAAGAGAGGCTCCCTGAATTCCCCGTCGTAACATGAGAGAAACACCACACGTGGCGACAGAGCTCGAGACAAACCACGAGATTGTCCCGTCATCTGGTGCTGAGTGCATTCTTTTCCTGCAAGGCATAGAGAGCAATCCCGAGCCCCTCTCAAAATTTCACAGGAGACTTGACTCCCTTTAGGCCATCAATGGGCTTCAAGAGATAGCCGTCGCAACTCGAGAAGAGCGCAGTTCTTTGCTTCAACTCAAGACGAGGCCTGACTCCACGGGTGAACTTTGAATGCAACACCGAGATCCCTGTCGCCACTGGAGACGAATATGTAATTTCTGCACAGAAGCCTAGATTAGGTCTATTTGACCAGCAGTATCTTGAGAGCAAACCCCAGATACCCTCGCAACTCAAATGGAGATAGGACTTCCCTGGGGCAACACCAGAGGCTCCCTGAATTCTGAGTCATAAATCTAAATTATGACCATATCTCGAGAAAAACAACAAAGTTCCCCCATCATCGAGAGATGAGTTCCTTTCCCCCTGCAGTGCCTTGAGAGAAATCCCACTTTCCCTCTTGAAATTCGATATGGTACTTGACAACCTTAAGGCAACTCGAAAGTTCCCTAACATATCCGTTTCAAATTTCCAGGCACAACTTAATCTGAGCCATGTCTCCATTCGTAATCTCGACATGAATGTCAATTCCTCTGCTTTGTCTGGAAACCGATCCCAACCCCCTGTCTCAACTCAGGAAGAGACCGGAATCAGATTGAAACACAGGATGAAGCCTTGTGGTTTGTGACACTTTCGAAAGACACCAATTTCTGCGTCCACTCATTAGAAGTTCCGATGCCTGGGCACCTTTTCCAATGGAACCCCGAGGATGAAGTCACCACACGAAGGGGCACTGACACCCAGGGTGCATCCTCCCAAAAGAGCCTCTGGTTCAAAGAAAACTCGACAAGTGGCCTGACACCCCATGAACACATCGAGAGGCAAGCAGAGTTCCATGCCTCCACACAAGTCGAGGCCTAACTCCCTCTTCAAAACCCCCAAAAACCAAGAGATAGATTTAAGAACAGGAGAGCAAGCCTGAGATTCCCGCCTCACCTCCACATTAGGCCCTCTTCCATGGCACTGAACCGAGGGGAATCCCAAGACAACCCTCTCAACTGCACAGTATTTCCCCTTCTCATAGGCACCAAGAGAAACACCTCGAGATACCCACTTCAACACGTCTTGAAGCCCGATTCCCCTGCCGTGACTCAAGAGCCATCCCGGGCTCTCCTCTCTACTCGAAAGGGGAATGGACTTCCCTGGGAACACAAGAGAGGCTCCCTGAGTTCCCCATCATAGCTAGAGAAAAATGCCACACGTCAAGCCTCAGCTTGAGAAATCACCATTAGATTCCGCGGACATCGCCACATGAGGCCCTTCATTTCCTGCAGGGCCTAGAGAGCACACCCGAGTCCTCTCTCAAAACTCCACAGAAGGCTTGAATCCCTTTTTTTTTTTTTAACACAATTGGCTTCAAGAGCTAGCCTTGGCCACTCGAGAGGAGAGGGGAGTTCTTTGTTTCAACTCGAGACGAGGCCTGACTCACTGGCTGAAGCTTGAATGCAACCTTGAGATCCCTAGTGCCCCTGAAAGGGAACACAGAGATTCTGGACACATGCCTAGAAGACTACAAGAGGTCTCTTTGCCCTGCAGCGACTCGAGAGCAATCCCCAGCTCTACCCACGACAATTTGAAAGGAGATTGGTCTTGCCTAGGGCGACACGAGAGGCTTCTTGTGTTCCAGTTCGCAACTCGAGAATACTGCTGTAGGTGGAGAATAACTAAGTGGTTGCCCAGTCATCGCAAGCTGAGGACATTTCCGTCTGCAGCATATTGAGAGAAATCCCACAAACCAACTGGATCATCAAATGGAACTAAACAGCCTTGAGGAAACTTCAAATGTGGCCCAACATACGAGATTCATTGGAGAGGAACACCGAGGTTCCAGGCACAACATCCTCTGAGCCCCTTCTTCCCTCCTGATCTCGAAATGAGGGTCGACCCCCCTTCCTTGCCTGGAAAGGGATCTTGACCTTCCAGTGCCACCACAAGAGGAGGCGGGTCTCACTTTGAAACTCGAGAGGAGGCCTCATGGTTCGTTCCACAATCCAAAAGACACCGATTTCCCCGTCCACTCAAGAGAACTCCCTATGCCTGCACAGCTTTTCCAATGGAAGCCCGAGGATGAAGTCACCACACGAAGGGGCACTGGAACCCTGGGTGCATCCTCGCGAAAGAGCCTCTGGTTCCAAGGACAAGTCGACAAGTGGCCTGACACCATGAACACCTCGAGAGGCAAGCGGAGTTCCATGCCTCCACACAAGGCGAGGCCTAACTCCCTGTTCAAAACACCCAAAGACCTCGAGATTGATGTCAAAACAGGAGAGGAAGCCTGAGATTTCCGCCTCACCTCGACATGAGGCCCTCTTCCATGGCACTGAACCCAGGGAAATTCAAAGACAACACTCAACTGCACAGTATTCCCCCTTCTCATAGGAATTAAGGTAAGCTGCCAGAGGTCACAGTCACAAGCCCAGGAAACCTAGGGCTTCTTTCAGTAAATCGAGAAACACTTCGAGATACCCCCTTCAACACATCTTGAAGACCCATTGCCCTGCCGTGCCTCGAGAGCCATCCCGGGCCCTCCGCGTTACTTGAATGGGGACTGGACTTCCCTGCGGACACAAGAGAGGCTCCCTGAGTTCCCCGTCGTAGCTAGAGAGAAACGTCACCTGTCATAGCTCGAGAGAAACGCCACACGTCGAGCCGCAGCTCAAGAAAACACCATGAGATACCATCGACATCGCCCCATGAGGACCTTTTCCTGCAGGGCCTAGAAAGCAACCTTGAGTCTTCTTTCAAAACTCCACAGAAGGCTTGATTCCCTTTTATTTTTAACACAATGGGTTTTAAGAGCTAGCCTTGGCCACTCTAGAGGAGAGGGGAGTTCTTTGTTTCAACTCGAGATGAGGCCTGACTCCCCTGCTGAAGCTTGAATGCAACCCCGAGATCCCTAGCACCCCTGAAGGGGAACACGGAGTTTCTGGACAGATGCCTAGAAGACTAAAAGAGGACTCGTTGCACTGCAGCGACTCGAGAGCAATCCCCAGCTCTCTCACGCCATTTTGAATGGAGATTTGTCTTCCCTGGGGCCCCACGAGAGGCTCCCAGAGTTACAGTGTCGTAACTCGAGAATCCCGCCGTAAGTCGACAATAAACACGTGGTTGACAAGTCACCGCCTAAGGAGGCCATTTCCCACTGCATCGTGTTGAGAGAAATCCCACGAACACACTTGATCATCAAAACGGAACTAGACAGCCTTGAGGAAACCTCAAATGTGGCCCAACCTACCGGTCTCATTGGAGAGGAGCCCCGAGGTTCCCAGCACAAATTCCTTTGAGCCACTTCTTCCCTCCTGATCTCGACATCAGGGTCGATCCCCCTGCTTTGTCTGGAAAGGGATCCCAGCCTTCCAGTCCCACCTCAGGAGGAGGCGGGCCTCACTTGGAAACTAGAGAGGAAGTCTTGTGCTTAGTGCCACATTCCAAAAGACACCGATTTCCCGTCCACTCAAGAGTAGTCCCAATGCCTGCACCACTATTCCAATGAAACCCCGAGGATGAAGTCACCACACCAAGGGGCACTGACACACTGGGTGCATCCTCCTGAAAGAGCCTTTGGTTCCACGGACAACTCGACAAGTGGCCTGACACCCTATGAATACCTCCAGAGGCATGGGGAGTTCCATGCCTTCAAACAAGGCGAGTCCTAACTCCCTGTTCAAAACCCCCAAAGACCACGAGATCGATGTCCGAACAGGAGAGGAAGACTGAGATTCCAGCCTCAACTCCAGATGAGGCCCTCTTTCATGGATCTGAACCCAGGGGAATCCCAAGACAACCCTCTCAAATGCACAGTATTCCCTCTTCTCATAGGCACCAAGGGAAGCTGCCAGAGGGCACTGTTACAAGCCCAGGGAACCTAGGGATTCTTACAGCACTTCGAGTAACACCTCGAGATACATCCTTCAACACGTCTTGAAGCCCGATTCCCCTGCTATGACTCTAGAGCCATCCCGGGCCCTCCTAGCTACTAGAATAGGGACTGGACTTCACTGGGGACACAAGAGAGGCTCCCTGAGGTGCCCGTCGTAGCTTGAGAAACACCACACATCGAGCCTCAGCTCGAGAACACACCATGAAATTCCCCCAACATCGCCACATGAGGCCATTCTTTTCCTGCAGGGCTTAGAGAGCAACCACGAAACCCCTCTCAAAACTCCACAGAAGGCTTGATTCCATTTTTTTTTTAACACAATGGTCTTCAAGAGCTAGCCTTAGCCACTCTAGACGAGAGGGGAGTTCTTTGTTTCAACTCGCAACGAGGCCAGACTCCCCGGCTGAAGCTTGAATGCAACCCCGAGATCCCAAGCACCCCTGAAGGGGAAGACAGAGTTTCTGGACACACGCCTAGAAGACTAGAAGAGGTCTCTTTGCCCTGTAGCGACTCGAGAGCAATCCCCAGCTCTCCCACACCATTTTGAATGGAGATTGGTCTTCCCTGGGGCCACACGAGAGGTTCCCTGAGTTCCGGGTCATAACTCGACAATCCCATCATTAGGAGAGAATAATCACGTGGTTGCCCAGTCATCACCAGATGAGGCCATTTCCCGCTGAAACGTGTTGAGCAAAATCGCAGGAACACACTGGATCATAAAACGGAACTAGACAGCTTGAGGAAACTTCAAATGTGGCCCAACATACCGGTCTCATTGGAGAATAAGCCCGAGGTTCCTGGCACAATTTCCTCTGAGCCCCTTCTTTCCTCCTGATCTCGACATGAGGGTCAATACCCCTGCTATGCATGGAAAGGGACCTGACCATCCATCAAACCTCATCAGGAGGCCATTCTCACTTGGAAACTAGAGAGGAAGCCTCGTGGTTCGTGCCACATTCCGAAAGACACCGATTTCCCCGTTAACTCAAGAGAAGTCCCAATGCCTCCGCACCGTTTCCAATGGAACCCCGAGGATGAAGTCACCACACGAAGGAGCACTGACACACTGGGTGCATCCTCCCGAAATTGCCTCTGGTTCAAAGGACAACTCGACAAGGAGCCTGACACTCCATGAACACCTCGAGAGGATACCGGAGTTCCGGAGCTACACACAAGGCGAGGCCTAACTCCCTGTTCAGAACCCCCAAAGACCCGGAGATCGATGTCAGAACAGGAGAGGAAGCCTGAGATTCCCGCCTCACCTCCAGATGTGGCCCTGTTCCATGGCACTGAACCCAGTGGAATCCCAAGACAACCCTCTCAACTGCACAGTATTCCCCATTCTCATAGGCACCAAGGGAAGCTGCCAGAGGTCACCGTCACAGGCCCAGGGAACCTCGGGATTCTTACAGCTACTGGAGAAACACCTCGAGATATCCCCTTCAACACTTCTTGAAGGCCTATACCCCTGCTGTGACTAGAAAGACATCCTGGGCCGTCCTCGCTACTACAATGGGCACTGGAATTCCCTGGGAACAGAAGAGAGGCTCATGAGTTCCCCGTCATACCTCGAGAGAAACACCACACGTCGAGACGCAGCTCCAGAAAACACCTTGAGATTCCCCGGACATCGCCACATGAGGCCGTTCTTTTCCTCCATGGCATAGAGAGAAACCCCGAGTCCACTCTCAAAACTCCAGAGAAGGCTTGATTGCCTTTTACTTTTTTTAAACAATGGGCTTCAAGAGCTAGCCTTGTTGACTCGAGAGGAGAGAGGAATTCTTTGTTTCAACTAGAAACATGGCCAGCCTTCACGGCTGAAGCTTGAATGAACCCACGAGATACATAGCGCCCCTGAAGCGGAACATGGAGTTTCTGGACACACGCCTAGAAGACTAGAAGAGGTCTCTTTGCCCTGCAGGGCCTGGAGAGCAATCCCCAGCTCTCCCATGTCATTTGGAATGGAGATTGGTCTTCCATACGGCGACAGGAGAGGCTCACTGAGTTCCGGGTCGTAACTCGAGAATCCCGCCGTAAGTCGAGAATAACCACGTGGTTGCCCAGTAAACGTCAGAGGAGGCCATGTCCCACTGCACCGAGTTTAGAGAAATACCAAGAACCCATTGGATTATCGAAACGAAAATAGACAGCCTTGAGGAAACAGCAAATGTGGCCCAACATACCGATCTCAGTGGAGGGGAACACCGAGATTACTGGCACAACTTTCTCTGAGCCCTTTCTTCCCTCCTGATCTCGACATGAGTGTCAATACCCCTGCTATGCCTGGAAAGGGACCCGACCTTCCATCAAACCTCAGCAGGAGGCCCTTCTCACTTGGAAACTCGGGAGGAAGCCTCGTGATTCGTGCCACATTCCGAAAAACACCGATATCCCCGTCAACTCCAGAGAAGTCCCAATGCCTGTTCACCTTTTCCAATGGAATCTCGAGGATGAAGTCACCACACGAAGGAGCACTGACACACTGGGTGCATCCTCCCGAAATTGCCTCTGGTTCGAAGGACAACTCGACAAGTTGCCTGACACTCCATGAACACCTCGAGAGGAAAGCGGAGTTCCGTGCCTCCACACAAGGCGACGCCTAACTCCCTGTTACGGATAACCTATGAACACGTCGAGAGGCAAGCGGCGATTCATGCCTCCACACAAGGTGAGGCCTAACATCCTGTTCAAAACCCCCAAAGACTCTGAAATCGATGCCTGAACAGAAGACGAAACCTGAGATTCCCGCTTCACCTCCACATGAGACCCTCTTCAATGACACTGAACCCAGGGGAATCCCAAGACAACTCTCTCAAGTGCACAGTATTACCCCTTCTCATAGGCACCAAGGGAAGCTGCCCGAGGTCACCGACACAAGTCCAGACAACCTAGGGTTTCTTACAGCAACTCGAGAGACAACTTGAGATACCCCCTTCAACATGTTCTGAACCCGATTCCCCTGCCGTTATTGGAGAGCCATACTAGGCCCTCCTCGCTACTCAAATGGGGACTGGACTTCCCTGGGGACAGAAGAGAGGCTCCCTGAGGTCCCCGTCATAGCTCGAGAGAAATGCCAAACGTGGAGCTGCAGCTCGAGGTAACACCATGAGATTCGCCTGACATCGCCACATGAGGCCCTTCTTTTCCTGCAGTGCCTAGAGAGCAGAAACGAGTACTCTCTCAAAACTCCACAGAAGGCTTGATTGCCTTTCTTTTAACACAATGGGTTTCAAGAGCTTGCCTTGGCCACTCGAGAGGAAAGAGGAGTTCTTTGTTTCAACTCGAGACAAGGCCTGATTCGCCGGTTGAAGCTTGAATGCAACCCCAGGAATCCTAGCGCTCCTGAAGGGGAACACGGAGTTTCTGAACACAGGCCTAGAGGACTAGAAGAGGTTTTTTTGCCCTGCAGCGACTGGAGAGCATTCCTCAGCTCTCCCACGCCATTTGGAATGCAGATTGTTCTACCCTGGGGCCACACGAGAGGCTCGATGAGTTCCATGTCGTAACTCGAGAATCCCGCCATAAGTCGAGAATAACCACGAGGTTGCCCAGTCATCGCCAGAGGAGGCCATGACCCACTGCACTGAGTTGAGTGAAATACCACGAACCAATTGAATCATCGAAACGGAAACAGACAGCCTTGAGGAAACAGCAAATGTGACCCAACATACCGGTCTCAGTGGAGAGGAACACCGAGGTTCCTGGCACATCTTTCTCTGAGCCCCTTCTTACCTCCTGATCTCGACATGAGTGTCAATCCCCCCGCTATGCCTGGAAAGGTATCCCGACCTTCCATTAAACTTCAGCAGGAGACCGTTCTGTTTTGGAAATTCGAGAGGATGCCTCGTGGTTCGTGCCACATTCCTAAAGACACCGATTTCCCCGTCAACTCCAGAGAAGTCCCAATGCCAGTGCACCTTTTCCAATGGAACCATGAGGATGAAGTCACCACACGAAGGAGCACTGACACACTGGGTGCATTCTCCCGAAATTGCCTCTGGTTCGAAGGACAACTCGACAAGTGCCCTGACACTCCATGAACACCTCGAGAGGAAAGTGGAGTTCCGTGCCTCCAAACAAGGCGAGGCCTAACTCCCTGTTCAGAACCCCCAAAGACCCAGAGATCGATGTCACAACAGGAGAGGAAGCCAGAGATTCCCACCTCACCTCCAGATGTGGCCCTCTTCCATGGCACTGAACCCAGTGGAATCTCAAGACAACCCTCTCAACTGCACAGTATTGCCCATTCTCATAGGCACAAAGGGAAGCTGCCAGAGGTCACCGTCACAAGCCCAGACAACCTAGGGTTTCTTACAGCAACTAGAGAAACTCCTTGAGATACGACCTTCAACACGTCCTGAAGCCCGATTCCGCTGCCATGAATGGAGAGCCATCGCGGGCACTCTTCGCTGCTCCAATGGGGACTGGACTTCCCTGGGGACACAAGAGAGGCTCCCTGAGCTCCCCGTCGAGAGAAACACGACACGTCGAGTTGCAGCTCGAGAAAACACCATGAGATTACCGCCGACATCGAAATATGAGGCCGTTCTTTTCCTGTAGGGCCTAGACAGCAACCCCAAGTCCTCTCTCAAAACTCCACAGAAGGCTTGATTCCCTTTGTTTAACACAATGGGCTTCAAGAGCCAGCCTTGGCCACTCGAGAGGAGAGGGGGGTTCTTCATTTCAAAACGAGATGATGTTTGACTCCCCTGCTGAAGCATGAATGCAACCAGGAGATCCCTAGTGCCCCAGAAGGGGAACACAGAGTTTCTGAACACACGCTAAGAGAAGTAGAAGAGGTCTCCTTGGCCTGCAGCGACTCCAGAGCAATCCCCAGCTCTCCAACGCCATTTGGAATGGACATGGGTCTTCCCTGGGGCCACATGAGTGGCTCCCTGAGTTCTGGGTGGCAACTCGAGAATCCCGCCGTAAGTCAATAATAACCACGTGGTTGCCCAGTCACCGCCAAAGGAAGCCATTTCCTGATGCAGCCTATAGAGAGAAATTGCACGAACCCACTGGATCATCATAACGGAATTAGTCAGCCTAGAGGAAACTTCAAATATGGCCCAAAATAGGGGTCTCATTGGAGAAGAACACCAAGGATCCAGCACAACATCCTCTGAGCCCCTTCTTCCCTCTTGATCTTGACATGAGGGTCGGTCCCACTGCTTTGTCTGGAAAAGGATACCGACCTTCCTGTCCCATCTCAGGAGGAGGCCGGGCTCACTTGGGAACTGCAGAGGAACCCTCATGGTTCGTGCCACATTCTGAAAGACATCGATTTCCCCGTCCACTCAAGAGAAACCCCGATGTGTGAGCACCTTTTCCAATGGAACCCTGAGGAGGAAGTCACCACAGAAAGGGGCATTTGCAACCGGGGTGCATCCTCCCGAAAGAGCCTCTGGTTGCAAGGACAACTCGACAAGTGGCCTGATACCCCATGAACACCTCGAGAGGCAAACGGTATTCCATGTCCCCACACAAGGTGAGGCCAAACATCCTGTTCAAAATCCCAAAAGACTCCAATATCGATGTCTGAACAGAAGAAGAAGCCTGACATTCCCGCCTCACGTCCACATGAGACCCACTTCCATGGCACTGAACCCAGGTGAATCCCAAGACAACCCTGAGAGTGCACAGTATTATCCATTCTCATAGGCACCAAGGGAAGCTGTCAGAGGTCACCGTCACAAGCCCAGACAACCTAGGCTTTCTTAGAGCAATTCGAGAAACACCTTGAGATACCCCCTTCAACACGTCCTGAAGCCCGATTCCCCTGCCATGAATGAAGAGCCATCCCGGGCACTCTTCGCTACTCCAATGGGGACTTGACTTCCCTGGGGACAAAAGAGAGGCTCCCTGAGTCCCGGTCGAAGCACGAGAGAAATGCCAAACGTCGAGCCGCATCTCGAGGAAACACCATGAGATTCCTCTGACATCACAACATGAGGCCCTACTTTTCCTACAGGGCCTAGAGAGCAGACACGAGTCCTCTCTCAAAACTCCACAGAAGGCTTGACTGCCTTTCTTTTAACACAATGGGTTTCAAGAGCTTGCCTTGGCCACTCGAGAGGACAGAGGAGTACTTTGTTTCAATTCGAGACGAGGCCTGATTCCCCGGCTGAATCTTGAATGCAACCCCGGGAACCCTAGCGCCCCTGAAGGGGAAGACGGAGTATCTGGACACACGCCTAGAAGACTAGAGGAGGTCTTTTGCCCTGCAGCGACTGGAGAGCATTCCTCAGCTCTCCCACGCCATTTGGAATGGAGATGGATCTTCCCTGGGTCCACACGAGCGGCTCGCTGTGTTCCAGGTCGTAACTCGAGAATCCCGCCGTAAGTCGAGAATAACCACGTGGTTACCCAGTCTTCGCGGGAGGAGGCCATGTCCCACTGCACCGATTTGAGAGAAATACCACGAACACATTGGATCATCGAAACGGAAACAGACAGCCTTGAGGAAACAGCATATGTGGCCCAACATACCGGTCTCTTTGGAGAGGAACACCGAGGTACCTGGCACATCTTCTGAGACCCTTCTTCCTTCCTGATCTCGACATGAGTGTTAACCCCCCCGCTATGCCTGGAAAGGTATCCCGATCTTTAAACAAACATCAGCAGGAGGCCCTTCTCACTTGGAAACTCGAGAGGAAGCCTCGTGGTTCGTGCCACATTCCGAAAGACACCGAGTTTCCCGTCAACTCAAGAGAAGTCCCAATACCTGCCCACCTTTTCCAATGGAACACCGAGGATGAAGTCACCCCACGAAGGAGCACTGATACACTGGGTGCATCCTCCTGAAAGAGCCTCTGGTTCCAAGGACAACTCGACAAGGGGCCTGACACTTCAGAACACCTCGAGAGGATAGTGGAGTTTCGTGGCTCCACAAAAGGCGAGGCCTAACTTCCTGTTCAGAACTCCCAAAGACCTGGAGATAGATGTCAGAACAGGAGAGGAAGCCTGAGATTCCCGCCTCACCTCCAGATGTGGCCCTCTTCCATGGCAGTGAACCCAGGGGAATCCCAAAACAACCCTCTCAACTGCACAGTATTGCCCATTCTCATAGGCACCAAGGGAAGCTGCCAGAGGTCACCGTCACAAGCCCAGGGAACCTACGGATTCTTACAGCACATCGAGAAACACCTCGAGATATCCCCTTCAACCCTTCTTGAAGCCCGATACCCCTGCCGTGACTAGAGAGACATCCTCGGCCGTCCTCGCTACTACAATGGGCACTGGAATTCCCTGGGGACAGAAGAGAGGCTCCCTGAGTTCCCCGTCATACCTCAAGCGAAACACCACTCGTCGAGACGCCGATCCAGGAAACACCTTGAGATTCCTCGTACATCGCCACATGAGGCCGTTCTTTTCCTCCATGGCATAGAGAGAAACCCCGAGTCCACTCTCAAACTTCCACAGAAGGTTTGATTGCCTTTTACTTTTTTTAAACAATGGGCTTCAAGAGCTAGCCTTGTCGACTCGAGAGGAGAGAGGAGTTCTTTGTTTCAACTAGAAACGTGGCCAGACTCCACGGCTGAAGCTTGAATGAACCCACGAGATACCTAGCGCCCCTGAAGCAGAACATGGAGTTTCTGGACACACGCCTAGAAGACTAGAAGAGGTCTCTTTGCCCTTCAGGGCCTGAAGAGCAATCTCCAGCTCTCCCATGCCATTTGGAATCGAGATTAGTCGTCCATAGGGCGACAAGAGAGGCTCGCTGAGTTCCGGGTCGTAACTCGAGAATCCCGCCGTAAGTCGAGAATAACCACGTGGTTGCCCAGTAAACGCCAGAGAACGCCATGTCCCGCTGTACCGCGTTGAGAGAAATACCACGAACCCATTGGATTATCGAAACGGAAATAGACAGCCTTGAGGAAACAGCAAATGTGCCCCAATACCGGTCTCAGTGGAGAGGAACACCGAGCTTCCTGGCAAAACTTTCTCTGAGCCCTTTCTTCCCTCCTGATCACGACATGAGCGTCAATACCGCTGCTATGCCTGGAAAGGGACCCGACCTTCCATCAAACCTCAGCAGGAGGCCCTTCTCACTTGGAAACTCGAGAGGAAGCCTCCTGGTTCGTGCCACATTCCGAAAGACACCAATTTCCCCGTCAACTCCAGAGAAGTCCCAATGACTGCCCACCTTTTCCAATGGAACCCCGAGGATGAAGTCAACACACGAAGGAGCACTGACACACTGGGTGCATCCTCCCGAAATTGCCTCTGGTTCAAAGGACAACTCGACAAGTGGCCTGACACTCCATGAACACCTTGAGAGGAAAGCGGAGTTCCGTGCCTCCACACAAGGCGAGGCCTAACTCCCTGTTCAGAACCCCCAAAGACCCGGAGATCGATGGCAGAAAAGGAGAGGAAGCCTGAGATTCCTGCCTCAACACCACATGTGGCCCTCGTCCATGGCACTGAACCCAGTGGAATCCCAAGACAACCCTCTCAACTGCACAGTATTGTCCATTCTCATAGGCACCAAGGGAAGCTGCCAGAGGTCACCGACACAAGCTTAGGGAACCTAAGGATTCTTACAGCAACTCGAGAAACACCTCGAGATATCTCCTTCAACACGTCTTGAAGCCCGATTCCGCTGGCCATGAATCGGGAGACATCCCGGGCCATCCTCGCTGCTCGAGTGGGGAGTGGATTTCCCTGGGGCACAAGAGAGGCTCCCTGAGCTCCCCGTCGTAGCTCGAGAGAAACGCCACATGTCGAGCAGCAGCTCGAGAAAACACCATGAGATTACCCCCGACATCGATATATGCGTCCCTTCTTTTCCTGCAGGGCCTAGAGAGCAACCCCGAGTCCTCTCTCAAAACTCCACAGAAGGCTTGATTCCCTTTGTTTAACACAATGGGCTTCTACAGCCAGCCTTGGCCACTCGAGAGGACAGGGGGGTTCTTCGTTACAAAACGAGACGATGTCTGACTCCCCTGCTGAAGCTTTAATGAAAGCAGGAGAACCCTAGTGCTCCAGAAGGGGAACACAGAGTTTCTGAACACATGCTAAGAGAAGTAGAAGAGGTCTCTTTGGCCTGCAGCGACTCCAGAGTAATCCCCAGCTCTCCCACGCCATTTGGAATGGACATGGGTCTTCCCTGGGGCCACATGTGTGGCTCCCTGAGGTCTGGGTGGCAACTCGAGAATCCCGCCGTAAGTCAATAATAACCACGTGGTTGCCCAGTCACCGCCAAAGGAAGCCATTTCCTGATGCAGCCTATAGAGAGAAATTGCACGAACCCACTGGATCATCATAACGGAACTAGTCAGCCTAGAGGAAACTTCAAATATGGCCCAACATAGGGGTCTCACTGGAGAAGAACACCAGGGTTCTAGCACAACTTCCTCTAAGCCCCTTCTTCCCTATTGATCTTGACATGAGGGTCGGTCCCACTGCTTTGTCTGGAAAGGGATACCGACCTTCATGTCCCATCTCAGGAGGAGGCCGGTCTCACTTGGGAACTGCAGAGGAACCCTCGTGTTTCGTGCCACATTCCGAAAGACACCGATTTCCCCGTCCACTCAAGAGAAATCCCGATGCATGACCACCTTTTCCAATGGAACCCAGAGGATGAAGTCACCACATGAAGGGGCACTCACACCCGGGGTGCATCCTCCCGAAAGAGCCTCTGGTTGCAAGGACAACTCGACAAGTGGCCTGATATCCCATGAACACCTCTAGAGGCAAGCGGCGATCCATGCCTCCACACAAGGTGAGGCCTAACATCCTGTTCAAAACCCCCAAAAACTCCGAGATCGATGTCTGAACAGAAGAAGAAGCCTGAGATTCCCGCCTCACCTCCACATGAGACCCTCTTCCATGGCACTGAACCCAGGTGAATCCCAAGACAACCCTCTCAACTACACAGTATTGCCCATTCTCATAGGCACCAAGGGAAGCTACCAGAGGTCACCGTCACAAGCCCAGACAACCTCGGTTTTCTTACAGCAACTCGAGAAACACCTTGAGATACCCCCATCAGCACGTCCTGAAGGCCTATTCCCCTGCCGTGAATGGAGAGCCATCCCGGGCACTCTTCGCTTCTCCAATGGGGATTGGACTTCCCTGGGGACACAAGAGAGGCTCCCTGAGTTCACTGTAATAGCTCGAGAGAAATGCCAAACGTCGAGCCGCATCTCGAGGAAACACCATGAGATTCCACTGACATCACCACATGAGACCCTTCTTTTCCTGCAGGGCCTAGAGAGCAGACATGAGTCCTGTCTCAAAACTCCACAGAAGGCTTGATTGCCTTTCTTTTAACACAATGAGTTTCAAGAGCTTGCCTTGGCCACTCGAGAGGACAGAGGAGTACTTTGTTTCAACTCGAGATGAGGCCTGATTCCCCGGCTGAAACTTGAATGCAACCCCGGGAACCCTAGCGCCCCTGAAGGGGAACACGGAGTTTCTGGACACACGCCTAGAAGACTAGAAGAGGACTTTTTGCTCTGCAGCGACTCGAGAGCATTCCCCAGCTCTCCCACACCATTTGGAATGGAGATGGATCTTCCCTGGGTCTACGCGAGTGGCTCGCTGAGTTCCAAGTCGTAACTCGAGAATCTCGCAGTAAGTCGAGAATAACCACGTGGTTGCCCAGTCATTGCCGGAGGACCCCATTTCCCACTGCACCGCATTGAGAGAAATACAACTAACCCATTGGATCATCGAAACGGAAACAAACAGCCTTGAGGAAAGAGCATATGTGGCCCAACATAACGGTCTCTTTGGACAGGAACACCGAGGTACCTGGCACATCTTCTTCTGAGCCCCTTCTTCCCTCCTGATCTCGACATGAGTGTCAATCACCCCGCTATGCCTGGAAAGGTATCCCGACCTTCCACCAAACCTCAGCAGGAGGCCCTTCTCACTTGAAAACTCGAGAGGAAGCTTCGTGGTTCGGGCCACATTCCGAAAGACATCGAGTTTCCCGTCAACTCAAGAGAAGTCCCAATACCTGCCCACCTTTTCCAATCGAACCCTGAGGATGAAGTCATCACACCAAGGAGAACTGACACACTGGGTGTATCCTCCATAAAGAGCCTCTGGTTCCAAGGACAACTCGACAAGGGGCCTGACACTTCAGAACACCTCGAGAGGATAGCGGAGTTCCGTGGCTCCACACAAGGCGAGGCCTAACTCCCTGTTCAGAACCCCGAAAGACCCGGAGACCGAATTCACAACAGGAGAGGAAGCCTGAGATTCCCGCCTCACCTCCAGATGTGGCCCTCTTCCATGGCACTGAACCCTGTGGAATCCCAAGACAACCCTCTCAACTGCACAGTATTGCCCATTCTCATAGGCACCAAGGGAAGCTGCCAGAGGTCACCGTCACAAGCCCAGACAACCTAGGCTTTCTTACACAAACTCGAGAAACACCTTGAGATACCCCCTTCAACACGTCCTGAAGGCCGATTCCCCTGCCATGAATGAAGAGCCATCCCGGGCACTCTTCGCTACTCCAATGGGGACTGGACTTCCCTGGGGACACAAGAGAGGCTCCCTGAGGTCCCGGTCGAAGCTCGAGAGAAATGCCAAACGTCGAGTCGCATCTCGAGGAAACACCATGAGATTCCCCTGACATCACCACATGAGACCCTTCTTTTCCTGCAGGGCCTAGAGAGCAGACACGAGTCCTCTCTCAAAACTCCACAGAAGGCTTGATTGCCTTTCATTGAACACAATGGGTTTCAAGAGCTTGCCTTGGCCACTCGAGAGGACAGAGGAGTACTTTGTTTCAACTCGAGATGAGGCCTGATTCCCCGGCTGAATCTTGAATGCAACCCCGGGAACCCTAGCGCCCCTGAAGGGGAACACGGAGTTTCTGGACACACGCCTAGAAGACTAGAAGAGGTCTTTTTGCCATGCAGCGCCTCGAGAGCATTCCCCAGCTCTCCCACGACATTTGGAATGGAGATTGATCTTCCCTGGGGCCACACGAGCGGCTCGCTGAGTTCCAAGTTGTAACTAGAGAATCTCGTCGTAAGTCGAGGATAACCACGTGGTTGCCCAGTCATCACCGGAGGAGGCCATGTCCCACTGCACCGAGTTGAGAGAAATACCACGAACCCATTGGATCATCGAAACGGAAACAGACAGCCTTGAGGAAACAGCATATGCGGCCCAACATACCGGTCTCTTTGGAGAGGAACACCGAGGTACCTGGCACATCTTCTTCTGAGACCCTTCTTCCCTCCTGATCTCCACATGTGTGTCAGTACCCCCGCTATGCCTGGAAAGGTATCCCGACCTTCCACCAAGCCTCAGCAGGAGGCCCTTCTCACTTGGAAACTCGAGAGGAAGCCTCCTGGTTCGGGCCACATTCCGAAAGACATCGAGTTTCCCGTCAACTCAAGAGAAGTCCCAATATCTTCCCACCTTTTCCAATGGAACCCCGAGGATGAAGTCACCACATGAAGGAGCACTGACACACTGGGTGCATCCTCCCCAAAGAGCCTCTGGTTCCAGGACAACTTGACAAGGGACCTGACACTCCATGAACATTTCGAGAGGATAGTGGAGTTCCGTGGCTCCAAACAAGGCGAGGCCTAACTCCCTGTTCAGAACCCCCAAAGACCCGGAGATCGATGTCAGAACAGGAGAGGAAGCCTGAGATTCCCGCCTCACCTCCAGATGTGGCCCTCTTCCATGGCACTGAACCCNCTGTCTCAACTCAGGAAGAGACCGGAATCAGATTGAAACACAGGATGAAGCCTTGTGGTTTGTGACACTTTCGAAAGACACCAATTTCTGCGTCCACTCATTAGAAGTTCAGATGCCTGGGCACCTTTTCCAATGGAACCCCGAGGATGAAGTCACCACATGAAGGAGCACTGACACACTGGGTGCATCCTCCCCAAAGAGCCTCTGGTTCCAGGACAACTTGACAAGGGACCTGACACTCCATGAACATTTCGAGAGGATAGTGGAGTTCCGTGGCTCCAAACAAGGCGAGGCCTAACTCCCTGTTCAGAACCCCCAAAGACCCGGAGATCGATGTCAGAACAGGAGAGGAAGCCTGAGATTCCCGCCTCACCTCCAGATGTGGCCCTCTTCCATGGCACTGAACCCAGTGGAATCCCAAGACAACCCTCTCAACTACACAGTATTGCCCATTCTCATAGGCACCAAGGGAAGCTGCCAGAGCTCACCGTCACAAGCCCAGACAACCTAGGCTTTTTTAGAGCAATTCGAGAAACACCTTGTGATACCCCCTTCAACACGTCCTGAAGCCCGATTCCCCTGCCGTGAATGGAGAGCCATCCCGGGCACTCTTCGCTACTCCAATGGGGACTGGACTTCCCTGGGGACAAAAGAGAGGCTCCCTGAGGTCCCCGTCGAAGCTCGAGAGAAATGCCAAACGTCGAGCCGCATCTCGAGGAAACACCATGAGATTCCACTGACATCACCACATGAGGCCTTTCTTTTCCTGCAGGGCCTAGAGAGCAGACACGAGTCCTCTCTCAAAACTCCACAGAAGGCTTGCTTGATTGCCTTTCTTTTAACACAATGGGATTCAAGAGCTTGCCTTGGCCACTCGAGAGGACAGAGGAGTACTTTGTTTCAACTCGAGACGAGGCCTGATTCCCTGGCTGAAACTTGAATGCAACCCCGGAAACCCTAGTGCCCCTGAAGGGGAACACGGAGTTTCTGGACACACGCCTAGAAGACTAGAAGACATCTTTTTGCCCTGCAGTGACTCGAGAGCATTCCTCAGCTCTCCCACGCCATTTGGAATGGAGATTGATCTTCCCTGGAGCCACACGAGTGGCTCGCTGACTTCCAGGTTCTAACTCGAGAATCCCGCCGTAAGTCGAGCATAACTACGTGGTTGCCCAGTCCTCGCCAGAGGAGGCCATGTCCCACTGCACCGAGTTGAGAGAAATACCACGAACCCATTGGATCATTGAAACGGAAACAGACAGCCTTGAGGAAACAGCATATGTGGCCCAACATACCGGTCTCTTTGGAGAGGAACACCGAGGTACCTGGCACATCTTCTTCTGAGCCCCTTCTTCCCTCCTGATCTCGACATGAGTGTCAATTCCCCCGCTATGCCTGGAAAGGTATCCCGACATTGCACCAAAACTCAGCAGGAGGCCCTTCTCACTTGGAAACTCGAGAGGAAGCCTCCTGGTTCGGGCCACATTCCGAAAGACACCGAGTTTCCCGTCAACTCAAGAGAAGTCCCAATACCTGCCCACCTTTTCCAATGGAACCCCGAGGATGAAGTCACCACATGAAGGAGCACTGACACACTGGGTGCATCCTCCCCAAAGAGCCTCTGGTTCCAGGACAACTTGACAAGGGACCTGACACTCCATGAACATTTTGAGAGGATAGTGGAGTTCCGTGGCTCCACACAAGGCGAGGCCTAACTCCCTGTTCAGAACCCCCAAAGACCCGGAGATAGATGTCAGAACAGGAGAGGAAGCCTGAGATTCCCGCCTCACCTCCAGATGTGGCCCTCTTCCATGGCACTGAACCCAGTGGAATCCCAAGACAACCCTCTCAACTACACAGTATTGCCCATTCTCATAAGCACCAAGGGAAGCTGCCAGAGGTCACCGTCACAAGCCCAGACAACCTAGGCTTTCTTACAGCAACTCGAGAAGCACCTTGACATACCCCCTTCAACACGTCCTGATGCCCAATTCCCCTGCCGGGAATGGAGAACCATCCTGGGCACTCTTCGCTACTCCAGTGGGGACTGGACTTCCCTGGAGACACAAAAGAGGCTCCCTGAGCTCCGCGTCGTAGCTCGAGAGAAACGCCACACGTCGAGTTGCAGCTCGAGAAATCACCATGAGATTACCCCCGGACATCCACATATGAGGACCTTCTTTTCCTGCAGGGCCTAGAGAGCAGACACGAGTCTTCTCTCAAAACTCCACAGAAGGGTTCATTTCCTTTGTTTAACACAATGGGCTTCAAGAGCCAGCCTTGGCCACTCGAGAGGAGAGGGGGGTTCTTCGTTTCAAAACGAGACGATGTCTGACTCCCCTGCTGAAGCTTGAATGCAACCAGGAGAACCCTCGTGCTCCAGAAGGGGAACACAGAGTTTCTGAACACACGCTAAGAGAAGTAGAAGAGGTCTCTTTGGCCTGCAGCGACTCCAGAGTAATCCCCAGCTCTCCAACGCCATTTGGAATGGACATGGGTCTTCCCTGGGGCCACATGAGTGGCTCCCTGAGTTCTGGGTGGCAACTCGAGAATCCCGCCATAAGTCAATAATAACCACATGGTTGCCCAGTCACCGCCAAAGGAAGCCATTTCCTGATGCAGCCTATAGAGAGAAATTCCATGAACCCACTAGATCATCGGAACAAAACTAGTCAGCCTAGAGGAAACTTCAAATATGGCCCAACATAGGGGTCTCATTGGAGAAGAACACCAAGGTCCCAGCACAACTTCCTCTGAGCCCCTTCTTCCCTCTTAATTTTGACATGAGGGTCGGTCCCACTGCTTTGTCTGGAAAGTGATACCGACCTTCCTGTCCCATCTCAGGAGGAGGCCGGTCTCACTTGGGAACTGCAGAGGAACCCTCGTGGTTCGTGCCACATTCTGAAGACACCGATTTCCCCATCCACTCAAGAGAAATCCCGTTTCCTGAGCACCTTTACCAATGGAACCCAAAGGATGAATTCACCAAACGAAGGGGCATTCACACCGGGGGGGCATCCTCCCGAAAGAGCCTCTGGTTCCAAGGACAACTCGACAAGTGACCTGATACCACATGAACACCTCGAGAGGCAAGCGGCATTCCATGCCTCCACACAAGGTGAGGCCTAACATCCTGTTCAAAACCCCCAAAGACTCCGAGATCCATGTCTGAACAGAAGAAGAAGCCTGAGATTCCCACCTCACCTCCACATGAGACCCTCTTCCATGGCACTGAACCCAGGGGAATCCCAAGACAACTCTCTCAAGTGCACAGCATTACCCGTTCTCATAGGCACCAAGGGGAGCTGCCAGAGGTCATCATCACAAGCCCAGGGAACCTAGGGTTTCTTACAGCAACTCGAGAAACACCTTGAGATACCCCCTTCAACACGCCCTGAAGCCTGATTTCCCTGCCGTGAGTGCAGAGCCATCCCGGGCCCTCCTCGCTACTCCAGTGGGGACTGGACTTCCCTGGGGACAAAAGAGAGGCTCCCTGAGTTCACTGTAATAGCTCGAGAGAAATGCCAAACGTCGAGCCGCATCTCGAGGAAACACCATGAGATTCCACTGACATCACCACATGAGACCCTTCTTTTCCTGCAGGGCCTAGAGAGCAGACATGAGTCCTCTCTCAAAACTCCACAGAAGGCTTGATTGCCTTTCTTTTAACACAATGGGTTTCAAGAGCTTGTTTTGGCCACTCGAGAGGACAGAAGAGTTCTTTGTTTCAACTCGAAACGAGGCCTGATTCACCAGATGAAGCTTAAATGCAACCCCGGGAAATCTAGCGCCCCTGAAGGGGAACACGGAGTGTCTGGACACACGCCTAGAAGACTAGAAGAGGTCTTTTTGCCCTGCAGCGACTCGAGAGCATTCCCCAGCTCTCCCATGCCATTTGGAATGGAGATTGTTCTTCCCTGGGGCCACACGAGAGGCTCGCTGAGTTCCAGATCACAACTCCAGAATCCCGCCGTAAGTCGAGAATAACCACGTGGTTGCCCAGTCAACCCCAGAGGAGGCCATGTCCCACTGCACCGAGTTGAGAGAAATACCACGAACCCATTGGATCATCGAAATGGAAAAAGACAGCCTTGAGGAAACAGCATATGTGGCCCAACATACTGGTCTCTTAGGATAGGAACACCGAGGTACTTGGCACATCTTCCTCGGAGCCCCTTCTTCCCTCCTGATCTCGACATGAGGGTCAATCCCCACTCTATGCCTGCAAAGGTATCCCGACCTTCCATCAAACCTCGGCAGGAGGCCCTTCTCACTTGGAATCTCGAGAGGAAGCCTCGTGGTTCATGTCACATTCTGAAAGACACCGATTTTCCCATCAACTCAAGAGATGTCCCAATGCCTGCCCACCTTTTCCAATTGAACCCCGAGGATGAAGTCAGCACACAAAGGAGCACTGACACACTGGGTGCATTCTCCCGAAAGAGCCTCTGGTTCCAAGAACAACTCGACAAATGGCCTGATACTCCATTAAAACCTCGAAAGGATAGCGGAGTTCCGTGGCTCCACACAAGGCGAGGCTTAACTCCCTGTTCAGAACTCCCAAAGACCCGGAGATCGATGTCCGAACAGGAGAGAAAGCCTGAGATTCCCGCCTCACCTCCAGATGTGGCCCTCTTCCATGGCAGTGAACCCAGGGGAATCCCAAAACAACCCTCTCAACTGCACAGTATTCCCCATTCTCATAGGTACCAAGGGAATCTGCCAGAGGTCACCATCACAAGCCCAGGGAACCTAGGGATTCTTACAGCACATGAAGAAACACTTCCTGATATCCCCTTCAACACTTCTTGAAGCCCGATTCCCCTGCCATGACTAGAGAGCCATCCTGGGCCATCCTCGCTACTACAATGGGCACTGGACTTCCCTTGGGACAGAAGAGAGGCTTCCTGAGTTCCCCGTCATAGCTTGAGGGAAACACCACACGTCGAGACCCAGCTCCAGGAAACACCTTGATATTCGCCGGACATCGCCACGTGAGGCCGTTCTTTTCGTCCATGGCCTAAAGAAAAACCCCCAGTCCACTCTCAAAACTCCACAGAAGGCTTGATTGCCTTTTACTTTTTTTAAACAAAGGGCTTCAATAGCTAGCATTGTCGACTCGAGAGGAGAGAGGAGTTCTTTGTTTCAACTAGAAACATGGCCAGACTCCATGGCTGAAACTTGAATGCACCCACGAGATACCTAGCGCCCCTGAAGCAGAACACGGAGTTTCTGGACACACGCCTAGAAGACTAGAAGAGGTCTCTTTGCCCTGCAGGGCCTGGAGAGCAATCCCCAGCTCTCCCACGCCATTTAGAATGGAGATTGGTCTTCCCTGGTGCCACACGAGAGGCTCCATGAAGTTCCCGTCATAATTCCGGAATCCCACTGCAACTCGAGGAAAACCACGAGGTTCCTCCATCATCGTGAGATGAGACCCTTTGTCACTTCCGTGTCTTGAGATAAATCGCACATTCCCTCTTGAATTTCGAAACGGTACTTGACACCCTTGATGCCACTCAAAATGTTCCCCGACATACCGTTCTTACTGGAGAGGAACACCGACATTCCTGACATAACTTAATCCTAGCCCTTCTCTCCTTCTTATCTGGACATGAGGATCGATTCCGCTGCTTTGTCTGGAAATGAATCCTTTCCTTTCCGTCACACCTCTGGATTAGCCTGGTCTCACACTGAAATCCAGAGGAAGCCTCGTGGGTCATGCCACATTCTGACAGACACCGATTTCCCCATCCTCTCAAGGTAAGACTCGATGCCCGGCACCTCTTCGAATGTAATCCCAAGGATGAAGTCACAATAGTAAAGGGCACTGACACCCCTGTTACATCCTACGGATAAAGCCACAGGATATAAATATAACTCGACACGAGGCCAGAAACCCCATAATACGCCTGCGAGGCAAGCGGAGTTCCATGCCTCAACACAAGATGAGGCCTGACTCCCCTCTTCAAACTTCACAGAGACCCCGAGAGAGATGTCTTAAATAGAGAGGAACCCGGAAGTTCCCACCTCAACTCGAGATGAGGCCTTATTCACCCCTGAATCCATGTTCGAGGAATCCCGTGGTGCCACTCACATTCCCAAAGCAGCTTTGACTTAATTTAGGAGACACTAGCAGGTCCCCGAGGTCGACACACAACTCGAGAGGAACTTGTAGCTTCCTGCCACAACTCCACCCAACCTACCAAATTCTACCCTGCACACTTTAGGTGCCCCTTTGACGCTGCTACATTTCCAAAGCAAGCCCACGTTCCCTCTTGGAACTCGAAAGAGTACTTGACATGCTCCAAGAAACTCCAGAAGTTTCCCCAGATACCTGTCCCCACTCAAGAGGAATGTTGAGTTTCACACCACAAGTCAAGAAGAGCTCCATTTTCCCCTCCTCAAGTTGAGATGAGGGTCGATTGCCCTGCTTCACTTGGAAAGACATGCCGACGTCCCCTTCGCACCTCGAGACGAGGCTGGTATCTACTTGACACTGGAGGGGAACCCGGGGGTCTTGTCACAATTCAAAAACCACTTATTTACCCATCCACTCGAGATCAGACCTGATTCCCTTACACCGATTTGAATGTCAGCCAAGATCAACTCAACACGAAGGAAGTTCTGCTGCCTCGCGTGCTATTAAGAAAAGAGCCACAGGTCCCAAGTTCAACTCGCGTGGGTGCCTGAAGCCCCTTTGTCAACTCGAGAGGCAATCAGAGTTCCATATCTCCACACAAGTCGAGATCTGACTCCCTGTTTGAAAAGGAATACACACCCCAAGACCCACGTCAAAACAGGAGAGGAACCCTTAGGTTCCCGCCTCAACTAGAGATGAGGCCTTCTTCCATTGCACCGACCCCAGTTGAGTCCTGAGAGGCACCTCC
>SJYU01008093.1:0-24521 GCA_006410795.1 Tragelaphus strepsiceros
CACCCTCTCCAGCATTTATTGTTTGTAGACTTTTTGATAGCAGCCATTCTGACTGGTATGAGATGGTACCTCATTGTGGTTTTGATTTTAGGGAGGTCTTTTTAAAAACAAATTTAATGAGAGCTTTTTAATCTTATACTTTCAATAAAGTCTCCCCTCAACCAATTTATGTCACAGATGATGAGAAACAGGCTATTTTATTATGCTCTTCACATAGTGATTCAATTTCTAATTAGAAGTTGATGAAATTCTTTCATTTAGTACAGTATCATTGGCACCACATTTTCCAACTGCAGTAAGAAGTTCAATTATCTGGCAGAAGCTAAAAGACAGGGGAATTTATTCAGCAATCTAGAAATATATATATAAAGGGCATGTGCATGTGTATATGTATATGCATTGACTAGAAACCAAGCTTGAGGACAGCATGTCTCTGTGTCCTGAAGTGAAAAGCTAGACAAACTGTGCTTTATCTTGTAGCACCGCCCAGAAGAGGTCAGTCAAGTCCAATGACCAACCCTGTACATCTTGCCCCACATAAACAGTTGATTTGAGAGGATTTTTGGAAAGAGTTCCTGCTGCTGCTGCTGCTGCTGCTGCTGCTAAGTCACTTCAGTCATGTCTGACTCTGTGCAACCCCAGAGATGGCAGCCCACTAGGCTCCCCCGTCCATGGGATTCTCCAGGCAAGAACACTGGAGTCGGGTGCCATTGCCTAGGAACAAGGAATTCCTAGTGGCTTTTAAAGCTGCTGTTTGGAAGTCACATATGGCTCATGTTTCCCTGGTCAAATCAAGTCACATGAAACACGATGTGGGTAGCAGGAAGCACACTCCCCATCCCACCCCACACCCCAGAGAGCAGTAGCAACCAACTGGGGACAAAAATGAGGGTGACTGATAACTCAGTTGGTAAAGAATCTGCCTGCAATGCAGGAGACCCCAGTTCGATTCCTGGGTCGGGAAGATCCTCTGGAGAAGGGATAGGCTACCACTCTGGTATTCCTGGGGCTTCCCTGTTGGCTCAGCTGGTAAAGAATCTGCCTGCAATTTGGGATACCTGGGTTCAATCCCTGGATTGCAAAGATGCCCTGGAGAAGGGAAAGGCTACCCACTCCAGTATTCTGGCCTGGAGAATGCCATGGACTGTATAGTTCATGGGGTCGCAAAGGGTCAGACCTGACTGAGCGACTTTCAGTCCTCACTCACTCACAAAGCCCTTAGCTAATGGTAAAATAAACAGTTCACTTGCTCTCTTCTATATATCTTCTGACTAGAAAAATGAGTGTCATTTTCAGAACGGCTGAGGTTTTTGGTTCTTCAGCATGATCTACCATAGAGACCTGTGGTTTCTGGAGTCTTTGATCAGCTTCAATCTCAGGACAGCTTCATGGGCCCCCTCCTCCTGTAAGCTGAATCTGTAGCAGGAATACAAAGCAGAGACAAGTTGTTCATACCCCTTCTCATTCTAATTTCAGAGAACCTCACCTAATGTAAAAAGTCTGTTACTAATACTATATGATTTGAGTAGAAGATATTGTTTATGGCCATGAGGATGGAACAAGAATAACTGTCACTGGAAACCATTACAAGGTGATGGTCGTGTTTCTTTCCAATTTCCAGGGTATTTCAGACAAAGACATCCAGTAGTCACTTTGTCTATGCACATATAGTCTGACATTTATCTTTTCAAAGAAGCTTGTATTATTCAACACAGCACACGGAAATGAGATAGATGTTTTTATCCCTGTTTTGCAAAAGAGCCATGTACAGAGAAATGAAACAACTGGCCCAGGGTTTTGCAACCTCAGGAGCCAGATTTGGGATTTGAACTCTATCTGATTCCAATTTACACATGGATCTGGTGAGCATCCTCCTAATCACATCAATAAGTAGCATCAACAGGGAACTCTACTCAATATTCTGTCATCCCCTATATGGAAAGAGAATCTGAAAAAGAATAGAAATATGTGTATGTATAACTGAAACACTTCGCTGTATACCTGAAGCTAATGCAACATTGTAAATCAAGTAAACTCCAATATAAAACAAACATTTAAAAATAAATAAAAATATGTGATTCCAAAAACAAGTAGCATCTGCCAGGTGATTGTTACTGCATTTGCCAGGCCCTTTGCCAAGGGTATTACTTCTATTAGTTCATTTATCCTGAAAACCACTCCATAGAAATAAATATGATTTCTTCCTATTTTATGACTGAGGAAATTGAAGTGTGGAAAGGTAAATACCCTGTGCAAATTATACTACAATGAAATGTTGGAGCCAGAATTTGAAACCAGGTCTAACTCTGAAATCAGTATTCATCATTGCTCACTAACCTCTGCTCTCAGGGCTTCTCTGCAATGCTTAGATCTGTATCCAGAACTTGGGATGCCCTGAAATGAGACCAGAATGATAAAGTCAAGTAAAAAGGAAACTGAACTACTTGAGAAACAGTGTATGGGATGATGGTATAGGTTTATAGTGGAGATGAAGGTGAAAGTGTTAGTCACTCAGTCATGCCCAACTCTTTGTGATTCATGGCTCCTCTGCCCATGGAATTCTCCAACCAAGAATAGTAGAGTGGGTAGCCATTCTCTTCTCCAGGGGATCTTCCCAACCCAGGGATCAAACCCAGGTCTCCCACATTGTGGGTGAATTCTTTACCATCTGAGCCATCAGGGAAGCCCATATAGTGGAAATGGGAAGATTAAAATAAGAATGAGAAAAGAGAATCACTTAATCACGAAATAAAAATGGACTCCTCTCTGAGAAGCTCCGTCACTCATTTTGCTTTTCAGATCGAATTTTTGTCTTAAGCATGCTTATTTTGAGTCTAAACCAGTGGGAGCAAGCTTATAATTAAAGTGGCATTTACTGCTTTGCGTGTTTTTCAGAGTGATTAGATTGGAATGTCTAGGATGGAGAAAGGCCCTTGAGATCCAGACACATCCAATGTCTTGATCATGTGATAGAAACCCGGCAGCTGGAACGCAGACTTGGTGGGCGACAGATCTGAGTCATTTTCATCAGTGGCCATTAAGAGGTGGAGCAGGAAGAATGAATACAGGATGATTAGGATGACTGAATCATGTAACAACTGTGCACAGCTCAATCACAACTGGTACTAAAAGATAGGATATTCTCACTCAGTTGTTAGAAAGAGTGAAATAATGCCATTTGCAGCATCATGAATGGACCTAGGGATTGTCATGCTGTAAGTCATATAGAGAAGGAAGAATATACTATGACATCCCTATATGTGGAGTCTAAAAAGAAATGGTGCTAATGAACTTATATATATGAACTCACAGACTTAGAAAACGAACTTAAGGTTGATGGGGGGAAGAATGGGGGTAGGGATAGTTAGGGAGTTTGGGATCGACATGTACACACTGCTATATTTAAAATGGATAACCAACAAGGACCTACTGTATAGCGCAGGGAACTCTCTTCAATGTTATGTGGCAGCCTGGATGGGAGGGGAGTTTGTGAGAGAATGGATGCGTGTATATGTGTGGCTGAGTCCCTTTGCTGTTCACCTGAAACTACCACAACATTGTTAATTGGCTATACTTCAATATAGAATAATAAGTTAAAAGTAATAAATTAAAAATACCCAAAATATAAATAAATAAAATAAAAGATGGGATATTCTGACCAAAGTTAGCATAGCTGACATCAGTTCTCATGACTGAGCATCTTAGAAGCAATCTCTTTTTAAAGAATTGCTACCCAAACTGGTAGGATATGTAAGTGGGATCCTTACTAGGCCAATTCTGAAAGGAGTTGGTATAAAATCTCTTACTGTTTCAGTTAGAAATATGTATATTGCCCAGACTATGTAGCTATGTCATCCAAATGACACCTGCAATACTTAGAAACCTGTCCTTGAGAGAATCATTACCAATTCCTATATTTTTGGAATGGTGCCCAGAATCTAAAATAATGGTCCTGTGTCTTGCTATTCATTTCAAACCAAGACATAAATGTCCTTGATATTGGCTGACTGTGAAAATGGCAGAAAAAACTCATAGAGTTTTCTCTGGAAGACAGTCTCACAGACCTCCAGTGATGCCAGATGCTTATTTACTGATGGTGAAGCAGTTGGAGCTGTGGTTCTGGGCTTAAGGAAGATCCATTTGGGGCCATGAAGACTTTGACAGTGCCCCTTGGAACAACTGGATGTTCCAGGATACTTACCAAAATCTGCAGGCACTGACAACACTGTGAAGTCTACCAGGTGTCGGATTCCACAGAAAGGGGCTCTGTCCTTCCTGAGAGCAGCAAACAACCAAGATGCAGCTCTCAGCCTCTGGTCCCCCACAAAGATCAACAGTAAGACAGCTACCCCTGATCAAAAATAGCACCAGAAGGGTTCCGAAGTCTGCTTAAGAAGTTTTAGCAACACAGTGAAGCAGAAAACTTGAAAATAATGGCACAAAAAGGGACAGAAGGAAAGCTCCACTTTTTTTGTTGTTCTCCTTCCTGAAATTCTGTTTGTTTAAGGGACAAATCTTATACAGACAAACTAGTTATGACCCCAACAGGAGATTAAATAATTTAAAAACAGTACTTAGGCACAGTTGATTCCATCACATATAAACTTTGGCATTCCTGATTCATAGAGTGCTAAATATTATTTTAATACAATTCAAAATTGCCCTGCTGCTGCTGCTGCTGCTAAGTCGCTTCAGTTGTGTCCGACTCTGTGCGGCTCCATAGACGGCAGCCCACCAAACTCCCCGCCCCTGGGATTCTCTGGGCAAGAACACTGGAGTGGGTTGCCATTTCCTTCTCCAATGCATGAAAGTGAAAAGTGAAAGTGAAGTTGCTCAGTCGTGTCCGACTCTTAGCGACCCCATGGACTACAGCCCACCAGGCTCAAAGTATAGGTTCCATTAATTTGTTCAAATGACCTCATAGCCTGTACTTACTTGATGCCTAGAAAACATGACTTTAAGTGAAGAATAAAAATTTATATTCTTATTTTAAATATATAATATTGGGACTTCCCTGGTGGTCCAGTGGTTAGAACGCTACACTCCCAAACCAGGTTTGATCCATGGTCAGGTAACTAAGATCCCACAGGCTGCACGGCATGGCCAAAAAATTTAAATATATATATGTGTGTGTGTGTGTGTGTGCGCGCACGCTCAGGTGTGTCCAACTCTTTGTGACACCATGGACTGTAGCCCACCAGGCTCCTCTGTCCATGGAATTTTCCAGGTAAGAGTACTGAAGTGGGTTTCCAAGGAACCTGCATCACCCAGGGATCAAACCCACCTCTTTTGCGTCTCCTGCATTGGCAGGCGCGTTCTTTTCCATTGATACACATTATATGAAACAGAGTTGGCTGTATCATCCCAGCTCCTGTGCTGGCATTGCTCAGCACTGAGAGGGAACTTCCCCAACCAGAAAGAGTTTTCCTTGAAGGGACAGGAAGAGCAGCGTGAGTGACCAGCTTTTCCCCAGCTTCTGGGTACTACACAAAAGTTGCACTTCAGTTTCATCCCACTCAAAAGACTGAGATGTGTAGATGACTCAAAACAAAGAAGAAAAATGGGGGATACTAGCCTTAGCCAATGGCACCCCACTCCAGTACTCTTGCCTGGAAAATCCCATGGATGGAGGAGCCTGGTGGGCTGCAGTCCATGGGGTCGCTAAGAGTCAGGCTCAACTGAGTGACTTCCCTTTCACTTTTCACTTTCATGCATTGGAGAAGGAAATGGCAACCCAATCCAGTATTCTTGCCTGGAGAATCCCAGGGACAGAGGAGCCTAGTGGGCTGCTGTCTATGGGGTCGCACAGAGTCGGACACGATTGAAGCGACTTAGTAGCAGCAGCAGCAGCATTAGCCCCAGAGCAAGAGAGAGACTGAGGTTTCCGGTGACCTTGGTAAATTTTGCCATTGACTTCTTCAATGGCCAATAGAGCTACCATGGACCCCCTGCAGATTTCACCAGCTGGCAACCCACTCCAGTATTCTTGCCTGGAGAATTCCATGGACAGAGGAGCCTGGCGGCCTACAGTCCATAGTGTCACAAGGAAGTCTGACACGACTGGGGAACTGACACTCTCACTTTTACCCTGTAGGTATTTGTGTTGGCTGATAGCCACCTGAGTGTCAACCAGCTCTCCCCTCTCCCTGCCCCTACCAGAGCCCAGGAATCACACTGGCAGCTCAGGCCTCTGCAGCTGTGCAAGGACAAGATGGCCGCCTCAGCCCAACCACTGACGATTGTTGTGTACGCACTCAGGGCCAGCTCCTCCATCTGTGCATTTGCACACCACTGGTCTCTACGGCCACATGCATTCCCAGGGAAGACTGTGAAGCCGAGTAGTCCACACGAGCAGCCAGTGTGCTGACAGTTAGCCCTGGCCTTTGCTGCTGGCCCTAGACCCACCACTGAGTGTCTGTGTGCAGTCAGTCCCTGCCTACCTGCAGCGGGCAATCATAGCTCAGTGTGTGTACACCACCAGCTGTGGCCAGTGCTGTGGTGTGCCCCAGTCCCTAGCTACCGGAGCTCAAAGCATTGCTGAGAACCACAACATCGCTTGCAAAATCTGTAGATAACCCTGCAGTGATCCCTAAGCACTATGCAGTTATAGATGATGTGGACCCCTATGGCCTGAGCCAGTGAGTCAGCATGCCCCCCAAGACCCGGTGCCAGCACATACCCCAGCACTTGGTGCCCTGCATCACGAACCCTGGAGTCATGGAATACTTCAGCATGGCCCCACCCACATGTACAAGTCATTTCTTACAAAGTCAGTCCAGCAAGTCTGGAAGAGATGACTGCTTCTTCCAGTGTGTAGGACATCTATGCAAGCCTAAAAGGATCATGAAGAATCAGAGAAACATGATTTCACAGGAATATAGTAAACCTCTAGTAACTGGCCCCAAAGAAATGGAGATACAGGAAGTTCCTGACAAAGTATTCAAACATAAAACATGAGGAAGAAAAATAAAAGATTGTTTGTGTGGTGTATGATCAAAGTTAAATATTCACGAGTTTAAAAAAGACTGCTATATGTGCAAGAGGCTTCAAGTAAGGCATAAACTAAACACAAAACGAAAACATACAGTAACTACATACAAGAGAAAGAAATGAATCATAGCACACCACTGTTGAAGATCATCGTTTCATGAAGAAAGACAGCAAGAATGGAAGAAAGGAAGAACCAAACTAAAAAACAGCCCCCACCCCCAAAAAATGACAAGAGGGGCAATAGTAAGTCCTTTCAGTTCAGTTCAGTTCAGTTCAGTTTAGTTGTTCAGTCGTGTCCAACTCTTTGCGACCCCATCAATTGCAGCACGCCAGGCCTCCCTGTCCATCACCAACTCTCGGAGTTCACCCAAACTCAAGTCCATCGAGTCGGTGATGCCATCCAGTCATCTCATCCTCTGTCGTCCCCTTCTCCTCTTGCCCCCAATCCCTCCCAGCATCAGAGTCTTTTTCAATGACTCAACCCTTCGCATGAGGTGGCCAAAGTACTGGAGTTTCAGCTTGAGCATCATTCCTTCCAAAGAACACCCAGGACTGATCTCCTTTAGCATGGACTGGTTGGATCTCCTTGCAGTCCAAGGGACTCTCAAGAGTCTTCTCCAACACCACAGTTCAAAAGCATCAATTCTTCGGTGCTCAGCTTCCTTACAGTCCAACTTTCACATCCATACATGACCACAGGAAAAACCATAGCCTTGACAAGACGAACCTTTGTTAGCAAAGTAATGTCTCTGCTTTTGAATATGCTATGTAGGTTGGTCAAAACTTTCCTTCCAAAGAGTAAGCGTCTTTTAATTTCATGGCTGCAGTCACCATCTGCAGTGATTTTGGAGCCCAGAAAAATAAAGTCTGACACTGTTTCCACTGTTTCCCCATTTATTTCCCATGAAGTGATGAGACCAGATGCCATGATCTTCGTTTTCTGAATGTTGAGCTTTAAGCCAACTTTTTCAATCTCCTCTTTCACTTTCATCAAGGGGTTTTTTAGTTCCTCTTCACTTTCTGCCATAAGGATGGTGTCATCTGCATATCTGAGGTTATTGATATTTCTCCCAGCAATCTTGATTCCAGCTTGTGCTTCTTCCAGCCCAGCATTTCTCATGATGTACTCTGCATATAAGTTAAATAAGCAGGGTAACAATATACAGCCTTTAGGTACTCCTTTTCCTATTTGGAACCTGTCTGTTGTTCCATGTCCAGTTCTAAATGTTGCTTCCTGACCTGCATATAGGTTTCTCAAGAGGCAGGTCAGGTGGTCTGGTATTCCCATCCTTACCTAGCAATAATTACTTTAAATGTAAATAGGTAAAATTCTCCAATCAAATTGCATAGAGTGAATGAATGGATTAAAAAAAAAAAACCCAGCTATATGCTTTTAGCTTCAAAAACACATGTAGGCTCAAGTGAATAAATTGAAAAATGTATTCTATTAAAATTAAAAACTAAAGACAGTAGAGGTAGCTATACTTGAATCAGACAAAATCGACTTTCAGTCAAAACCTGCAGCAAGAGACAAAAAAAGGGCATTAGGATATCTGGGATCTCTCCCTGAATCAGATTTTAATGCAGAGGCTTATTCTGGAAAAATAATGCCACAAAGGACATTTATTAGTAAGGAAGAGAAGCAAGCACGAGGATTTAAGGCAGGATAGGAGAAACTGACTCAATTTTGTACAAATGTATTTGGGTTTATGATCAGGACTGCCTTTATCTATAAAGTTGCTCTTCTTTCATTCGTGAAGAGAAAACACCAGTTGCTGGTCTTTTGGTTCTACAACAAGAAGGCCTAGACAACAAGAACACTTCTTCTGGATTAGGTCCATCAGGGCTTTGTCCCTGAAGACAAGAATTACCTTGCCAGTAAGAAACTGCCTTTCAAGTTCTTCTGATTTCAACTCTTGGGCAGCCAGAACCCTGCGAGTTCAACACAAAGTGTGTTGAAGTGGCCTAGTTACCCTCACACACATCTCTAATTTAGCCTCTAGATCAGGGGGTCATAAAGACTTTTAAGGCTCAATACACCTGGTACTCTATGGAAGCGATTGCCAGCACTATAGAAGAGAACCCCAATAGAGAGAACGTCATGAAGAGTTACACCATTAAAAACCCATTATTGTTATAGAAAAAGTAATGAAATCCATCAAGCCTCAGTTCAGTTCAGTCTCTCAGTTGTGTCCAACTCTTTGCGACCCCACGAACTGCAGCACACCAGGCCTCCCTGTCCATCACCAACTCCCAGAATCCACCCAAACCCATGTCCATCGAGTCAGTGATGCCATCCAACCATCTCATCCTCTGTCGTCCCCTTCTCCTTCTGCCTTCAACCTTTCCCAGCATCAGGGCCTTTTCAATGAGTCATTCTTCACATCAGGTGGCCAAAGTATTGGAGTTTCAGCTTCAGCGTCAGTCCTTCCAATGAATATTCAGGACTGATTTCCTGAAGGATCGACTGCTTTGATCTCCTTGAAGTCCAAGGGACACTCAAGAGTCTTCTCCAACACGACAGTTCAAAAGCATCGATTTTTTGGCTCTCAGGTTTCTTTATAGTCCAATTCTCATATCCATACACGACTACTCAAAAAACCATCGCTTTGACTAGATGGACCTTTGTTGGCAAAGTAATGTCTCTGCTTTTGAATATGCTGTCTAGGTTGGTGACACCCTTTCTTCCAAGGAGCAAGCGTCTTTTAATTTCATGGCTGCAGTCACCATCTGCACTGATTTTGGAGCCCAAGAGAATTAAGTCTGTCACTGTTTCCATTTTTTCCCCATCTCTTTGCCATGAAGTGATGGGACCAGATGCCATGATCTTAGTTTTCAGAATGTTGAGTTTTAAGCCAACTTTTTTGTTCTCCTCTTTCACTTTGATCAAGAGGCTCTTTAGTTCTTCCTTGCTTTCTGCCATAAGAGTGGTGTCATCTGTGTATCTGAGGTTATTGATATTTCTCCCAGCAATCTTGATTCCAGTTTGTGCTTCACACAGCCTGGCATTTTGTATGATATGCTCTGCATATAAGTTAAATAAATAGGGTTAAATAACAATGTACAACCTTCATGTATTTCTTTCTCTATTTGGAACCAGTCTGTTGTTCCATGTCCAGTTCTAATTGTTGCTTCTTGACCTGCATATAGGTTTCTCACGAGGCAGGTCAGGTGTTCTGGTATTCCCATCTCTTTAAAAATTGTCCACAGTTTGTTGTGATCCACACAGTCAAAGGCTTTGGCATATTCAATAAAGCAGAGATACATGTTTTTCTGGAATTCTCCTGCTTTTTTGATGATCCAACGGATGTCAGCAATTTGATCTCTTGTTCCTCTGCCTTTTCTAAATCCAGCTTGAATATCTGGAAGTTCATGGTTCAATGACTGTTGAAGCCTGGCTTGGAGAATTTTGAGCATTACTTTGCTAGCATGTGAGATGAGTACAATTGTGTGGTAATATGAACATTCTTTGGCATTGCCTTTCTTTGGGATTGGAATGAAAACTGACCTTTTCCAGTCCTATGGCCCCTCTCAGTTTTCCAAATCTGCTGGGATATTGTGTGCAGCACTTTCACAGCATCATCTTTTAGGATTTGAAATAGCTCAACTGGAATTATATAACCTCCAATAGCCTTGTTCGTGGTGATGCTTCCTAAGGCCCACTTGATTTTGCATTCCAGGATGTTTGGCTGTAGGTAAGTGGTGATCACACCATCATGGTTATCTGGGTCATGAAGATCTTTTTATAGAGTTCTCTGCATTCTTGCCACCTCTTCTTAATATCTTCTGCTTCTGTTAGGTCCATACCGTTTCTGTCCTTTGTTGTACCCATCTTTGCATGAAATGTTCCCTTGGTATCTCTCATTTTCTTGAAGAGATCTCTGGTCTTTCCCAGTCTATTGTTTTCCTCTGTTTGTTAGTGTTGATCCCCTAGGAAGGCTTTCTTATCTCTCCTGGCTATTCTTTGGAACTCTGCATTCAAATGGGAATATCTTTCCTCTTCTCCTTTGCCTCCAGCTTCTCTTCTTTTCTCAGCTATTTGTTAAGGCCTCCTCAGACAACCATTTTGCCTTTTTGCATTTCTTTTTCTTGAGGATGCTCTTGATCATTGCCTCCTATACAATGACACAAACCTCCATCCATAGTTCTTCAGGCACTCTATCAGATCTAATCTCTTAAGGCTATTTGTCTCTTGTACTGTATAATCATAAGGGATTTGATTTAGGTCATACCTGAATGGTCTAGTGGTTTTCCCTACTTTCTTCAATTTAAGTCTGAATTTTGCAGTAAGAAGTTCATGATCTGAGTCACAGTCAGTCCCAGTGTTGTTTTTGCTGACAGTATAGAGTTTCTCCGTCTTTGGCTGCAAAGAATATAATCAATCTGATTTCAGTATTGACCATCTAGTGATGTCCACGTGTAGTGTCTTCTCTTGTGTTGTTTGAAGAGGGTGTTTGCTATGACCAGTGCTTTCTCTTGGCAAAACTCTGTTAGCCTTTGCCCTGCTTCATTCTGTACTCCAAGGCCAAACTTTCCTATTACTCCAGGTATCTCTTGACGTCCTACTTTTACATTCTAGTCCCCTATAATGAAAAGGCAGGTGCGATGGACCGTGCAGAAACGTGGTGGCTGTGACGGACCAGACCGCACACAAGCGCGGCCGAGAGGAGCTACCCTTCACCCAAGGTCAGGGGCGGTGACCGAGAGCGCCAGGCTGCAAGGGTGCAGGAGTGGTGGAGAGGAGCTACCCATGCCCAAAGTCAGGGGCGGCGGCCAAGAGGAGCTACTCCACGTTCTAGGTCAGGAGAGGCGGCTGTGAGGAGATACCCCTTGTCCGAGGTAAGGAGCAGTGGCTGCGCTTTGCTGGAGAAGGGAATGGCAAACCACTTCAGTATTCTTGCCTTGAGAACCCCATGAACAGTATGAAAAGGCAAAATGATAGGATAGTGAAAGAGGAACTCCCCAGGTCAATAGGTGCCCAATATGCTAGTGGAGATCAGTGGAGAAATAACTCCAGAAAGAATCAAGGAATGGAGCCAAAGCAAAAACAATACCCAGCGGTGGATGTGACTGGTGATAGAAGCAAAGTCCGATGCTTTAAAGAGCAATATTGCATAGGAACCTGGAATGTTAGGTCCATGAATCAAGGCAAATTGGAAGTGGTCAAACAGGAGATGGCAAGAGTGAATGTCGACATTCTAGGAATCAGCAAACTAAGATGGACTGGAATGGGTGAATTTAACTCAGATGACCATTATATCTACGACTGTGGGCAGGAATCCCTTAGAAGAAATGGAGTAGCCCTCATGGTCAACAAAAGAGTCCAAATTCAGTACTTGGATGAAATCTCAAAAATGACAGAATGATCTCTATTCGTTTCTAAGGCAAACTATTCAATATCACTGTGATGTGAGCCTATGCCCCAACCAGTAACGCTGAAGAAGCTGAAGTTGAATGGTTCTATGAAGACCTACAAGACCTTTTAGAACTAACACCCATAAAAGATGTCCTTTTCATTACAGGGGACTGGAATGCAAAAGTAGGACGTCAAGAAACACCTGGAGTAACAAGCAAATTTAGCCTTGGAATACGGAATAAAGCAGGGCCAAGACTAATAGAGTTTTGCCAAGAGAACACTGGTCATAGCAAACACCCTCTTCCAGCAACATGAGAGAAGACTCTACACATGGACATCACCAGATGGTCAACACTGAAATCAGATTGATTATATTTTTTGCAGCCAAAGATGTAGAAGCTCTACACAGTCAGCAAAAACACTGTGGCTCAGACCATGAACTCCTTATTGCCAAATTCAGACTTAAATTGAAGAAAGTAGGGAAAACCACTAGACCATTCAGGTATGACCTAAATCAAATCCCTTATGATTATACAATGGAAGTGAGAAATACATTTAAGGGACTAGATCTGATAGAGTACCTAGTGAACTATGGACAGAGGTTTGTGACATTGTACAGGAGACTGGGATCAAGACCATCCCCATGGAAAAGAAATGCAAAAAAGCAAAATGGCTGTCTGAGGAGGCCTTACAAATAGCTGTGAAAGGAAGAGAAGTGAAAACCAAAGGAGAAAAGGAAAGATATTCCCATTTGAATGCAGAGTTCCAAAGAATAGCCAGGAGAGATAAGAAAGCTTTCCTCAGCGATCAGTGCAAAGAAAAAGAGGGACAAAAGAGAATGGGAAAGACTAGAGATCTCTTCAAGAAAATTAGAGATACCAAGGGAACATTTCATGCAAAGATGGGCTCGATAAAGGACAGAAATGGTACGGACCTAACAGAAGCAGAAGATATTAAGAAGGGGTGGCAGGAATACACAGACAAACTGTACAAAAAAGAGCGTCATGACCCAGATAATCATGATGGTGTGATCACTGACCTAGAGCCAGACATCCTGGAATGTGAAGTCAAGTGGGCCTTAGAAAGCATCACTACGAACAAAGCAAGTGGAGGTGATGGAATTCCAGTTGAGCTATTTCAAATCCTGAAAGATGATGCTGTGAAAGTACTGCACTCAATATGCCAGCAAATTTGGAAGACTCAGCAGTGGCCACAGGACTGGAAAAGGTCAGTTTTTATTCCAATTCCAAAGAAAGGCAATGCCAAAGATGTTCAAACTACCAGTCAGAATAGCCATCATCAAAAGTTCTACAAACAATATATGCTGGAGAGGATATGAAGAAAAGGGCACACTCTTGCATTGTTGGTGGGAATGTAAATTGATACAGACACTGTTGAAGACAGCATAGAGATTCCTTAAAAAACTAGGAATAAAACCACCAGAGGACCGAGCAATCCCACTCTCAGGCATATATCCTGAGGAAACCAAAATTGAAAAAGATATATGTATCCCATTGTTCATTGCAGCATTATTTACAATAGCTAGAACATGGAAGCAACCTAGATGTCCATCAATAGATGAATGGATAAAGAAGTTGTGGTACCTATACACAATGGAATATTACTCAGCCATGAAAAGGAATGCCTTTGAGTCAGTTCTAATGAGGTGGATGAACCTAGAGCCTAGTATACAGAGTGAAGTAACTCAGATAGAGAAAGATAAATATTGTATTCTAACGCATATATATGAAATCTAGAAAATGGTACTGAAGAATTTACTTACAGGGCAGCAATGGAGAAACAGACATAGACAATAGAGTTATGGACATGGGGAGAGGGGAGGAGAGGGTGAGATGTATGGAAAGAGTAACATGGAAACTTACATTATCATATGTAAAATAGATAGCCAACGGGAATTTGCTGTATGGCTAAGAAACTCAAGCAGGGTCTCTGTAGCAACCTAGAAGGTGGGGATGGGGAGGGAGGTTCAAGTGGGAGGGGATATATTTATACCTATGGCTGATTTATGTTGAGGTTTGACAGAAAACAGCAAAATTCTGTAAAGCAGTTATCCTTCAATAGAAAAAATAAGTTAATTAAAGACATATATGATAAGCCCATGGGGTTCCCAGGTGGCACAAAGAGTTGGACACAACTGAAGTGACTTAGCATGCACACACATATACATGAAAAGCCCACAGCTAAAATCATACTCAGTAGTGAAAAGCTGAAAGCTTTCCTACTGTGGGCAGGAACAAGAAAGAGATTGCCATTCTCACTACTCCTATTCAGTGTAGTACTGAAAGTCCTAACCAGAGTAATAAGGCAAGAAAAGGAAATGAAACAAAGAAAAAGAAAATTCCCATCTAAATCAAAAAGAAAGAGGTAAAATTATCTATTTGCTGATGACATGATCTTGTATAAATAAAATCCCAGACTCCATTGAAAAACTCAGACCCAATAAATGAATTTGATAAAGTTTCAGAATACAAAATCAACATGCAAAAATTTGCTGCATTTCTGTACACTAATCAGAGCTATTTGTAAAAGAGATAAAAGGATCCCATTTACGGTAGCTTGAAAAGAATAAAATACTTAGGAATAAATTTAACCAAGAAAATGAAATATATATACACCAAAACTATTAAACATTGATGAAAATAATTGAAGGCACACATAAATGGAATAACATACTGTGTTCATGGATCATGAGTTAATATTGTTAACTATCCATAAAGTATTCATACTATCCAAATGATCTTAAGGCAATCTCTATCAAAATTCCACTGACGTTTTCTACAGAAATAGAAAAAAAATCTTAAAATTCATATGTAACAACAAACTATCTCAAATAGTCAGAGCAATCTTGAGAAAGAACAAAGTTGATGCTCACACTTCCTGATTTTAAAAGCTGTAGATTTTGATTACTGTAGTAATCAACACAGTATGGTACTGACATAAAAACTGATCGATAGACTAATGAAACAGAATAGAGAGCCCAGAAATAGATGCAGCCATACATGGTCACCTAATGTTTGACAAGAGAGCCAAGAATACCCAGTGGGAAGAGGTAATCTCTTCAAAAATGGTGTTAGGGGGAATGGTGTTTGGACCACTTGGTGGTCCAATGGTTAGGACCCCAAGCTTCCACTGCAGGGGGTGTGGGTTCGATTGCTGGTTCGAGAACTAAGATTCCACATGCTGAGTTGTTCAGTCACTCAATCATGTCCAACTCTTTACAATCCCATGGACTGCAGCATGCCAGGCTTCCCTGTCCTTTACCGTCTCCCAGAGCTTGCTAAAACTCATATCCATTGAGTCAGTGATGCCATCCAACCATTTCATCCTCTGTCCTCTGTCATCCCCTTCCCCTCCTGCCTTCTATCTTTCCCAGCATCAGGGTCTTTTCCAGTGAGTCAGCTCTTTGCATCAGGTGGCCAAAGTATTAGAGCTTCAGCATCAGCATCAATCCTTCTAATGAATATTCAGAGTTGATTTCCTTTAGGATCAACTGGTTTGATCTTCTTGCAGTCCAAGGGACTCACAAGAGTTCTCCAGCACCGCAGTTGGAAAGCCTCAGTTCTTCAGCATTCAACCTTCTTTATGGTTTAAGTCTCATACCCACGCATGACTGTATGGAAAAACCAGAGATTTGACTGTATGAAGCTTTGTTGGTAAAGTAATGTCTCTGTTTTTTAATATGCTGTCGAGGTTTGTAATAGCTTTTCTTCCAAGGAGCAAGCCTCTTTTACTTTATGGCTGACGTCACCATCAGCAGTGATTTTGGAGCCCAAGAAAATAAAATTGTTCACTGTTTCCGTTGTTTCCTCATCTATGTGCCATGAAGAGATGGGACCAGAATCCATGATCTTAGTTTTTTAATGTTGAGTTTTAAGCCAGCTTTTTCACTCTCCTCTTTCACCTTTATCAAGTGGCTCTTTAATTCCTCTTCACTTTCTTCCATTAGGGTGTTGTCATCTGTATATCTGAGGTTACTGATATTTCTCCCAGCACTCTTGATTCCATCTTGTGCTTCATTCAGCCCAGCATTTCACCTGATGTACTCTGCATAGAAGTTAAGTAAGCAGGGTGCCAGTATATAGCCTAATGTACTCCTTTCCCAATTTTGAGCCAGTCCATTGTTCCACGTCCAATTCTAACTGTCGCTTCCTAACCTGTATACAGGTTTCTCAGGAGGCAGGTAAGGTGATCCATTATTCCCATCTCCTTAAGAATTTTCCACAGTTTGTTGTGATCCACACGGTGAAAGGTTTTAGTGGAGCAAATGAAGGAGAAGTAGATGTTTTTCTGGAATTATCTTGCCTTTTGATCCAGTGGATGTTGGCGATTTAATCTCTTTCCTCTGCCTTTTCTAAATCCAACTTGTACATCTGGAAGTTCTCAGTTGACACTCTTTTGAAGCCTAGCTTGGAGGATTTTGAGCGTGACCTTGCTAGCATGTGAAATGCTGTGTGGCATCGCCAAAAACCAGATAATGTTTGGGAAAGAGGATATCCACATGTAGAGATGGAAACTGAACCCCTATCTTACATCACTCAAAAAATTAACTCAAAGTGGATTAAGTACTTAATTATAAGACCTAAACCAAAACCCCCAGAAGAAAACATAGGTGAAAAGTTCCTTGACATTTTTTAATATGGCACCAAAAGCAGAAGCAACAAAACAAAAAAATAAGTGAGACTTTTAAATTACATATTTCTGCCCAGCAAAAGAAATAGTCAATATGAAAGGCAATATACAGATTAGAAGAAAATATTTGAAAACCGTGTATCTGATAATGGGTTAACATCAGAAGTATACAAGGAACTCATAAAACTCAACAGCAAAAATATAAAAATAAAAACAACTTAAAAATGGACAGAGGGCTTGAATAGACATTTTTCCAAAAACATAAAAAATGGTCAACAAGCATATGAAAAGGTTCTCAACATTACTCATCATTATGGAAATACAACTCAAAACCATGAGTTATCAACTTACAGCTGATAGATTGGCTGTTATAAAAAAGACAAGAAATAACAAATGCTGGCGAGGATGTGGAGAAAAGGAAATCTTGGTGCACTGTTGTTTGGAATGCAAATTGGTGCAGCCACTGGGAAAAACAATATGGAGTTTCCTCAGAACAATTAAAAATAGAACTACCATATGATTCAGCAATTCCACTTCTAGGTGTATACCTGAAGGAAGTGAAAATCACTGTCTAAAAGAGATACCTCTATGACCTCACTTATATGTAGAATTCAAAAACATCCATCTCATAGAGACAGTAGATTGGTGGTTGCCATAGCTTTAGGGTTAGTGGGGGACTAGAGAGATGTTGGTCAAGGGCACAACCTTTCAGTTTTAGGATGAATAAATTTGGGAATTCAAATATATGCCTTGGTGGCTATAGGTTACAGTAGTGTCATGAAAGACCAGCAGAGGATTGGCAAGCGTGTTCAGTTTTACCAAGTGGTGAATGATTTAAATCACCATTTTTTGTATTGAAAGAAACATAAATATACTATGAAGTAAAATACAAGTCATGTGAATTTTTAAGATTAAATATGACACTTGGTGGACATGTTTTGCTTTTGAGCTATTGCCAATCCCAGAACCAGGGGAGAGGAGTTCACTGTCATCCTCCAGTAGAAGGACTTTAGTGGAAGATTTGAGACCCTTAGTTTAGGAAATGCTTAGAGTAGACAGTGAAGCCCATGCAACATTCTGACAGCTACACTGTAAAATTAGCATAGAATAGGTTTATACTCATTTGCGGATTCAGTGACAGTATATACATGATGATCGTCATGATAACAATCTAATATTTATTAAGTTCTTACAAGGGGCCAAAGTATTGGTGCACCAGTACCCCAGCGTCTGGAAAACTATGTCCTGCAAGCCAAATTCAGCTCACTGCCTATTGTTACACATAAAGTTTTATTGGGACACAGCCACACCAAATCATGCACATAGTGCCTCTAGCTGCATTCAATCTTCAATAGCATGTTTGGGTAGTTACAAAAAGACTATATGTCCTGTGAAATCTAACCTCTTTATCAACTGACTCTTCACAGAATAAGTTTGCCAGCACCTGTATTTATGCATTTAATCCTCAAAGCAAGCTTATGAAGGACATGTTATTATTGACTTCATTTTACTGATGAGAAAATTAAGGCATGAGAGGTTATTTAGCAGAAACAAACTAGAGCTCATCAATGAATTTGATAACATTGCAGGCCACAAAACTAACACACAGAAAACTGTTGCATTTTTTATACACTAACGTGAAAGATCAGAAGGAGAAAGTTCAAGAAGCAATGCAATTTACGATTACATCAAAAAGAATAAAATACCAAGAAATAAACCTACTAAGGAGACAAGAAACCTGTACTCTGAAAACTCTAAGATGCTGATGAAAAAAATCAAAGAAGACACAAACAGATGGAGAGGTTATTTAACTTACCCAAGGTCATAGAGCAAGTAAGTGGCAGAGCAGGGTTTGGAGTCCATTAGTCTGATTCCAAAATCTGTTATGTCTTAACTCGTTATTAGAGATCCTTCTATATCAGGAGAAACATACTCAAGATCATCTTTAAAAAAAGCCAAACAGACCCTAAGTTGATAAAAAAAAAAAAAAAAACCCCTAGTAGGTGATGCTAATATATACAGGCAGATTCTTTACCAACTGAGCTATCAAGGAAGCCCGTAATATATGTATCTATCACTAAAAAAGAAGGCGCCATGTCAGAAGATGATCAGCAAGAAACCTAGCACATAGCCACAGAGATGTCTGAGAAGATCACAGCGGGTCCACGTGATGCTCACTCCCTTCAGCCAGTGGGCAGTTCAGAGAACCTGAGTTGCCTAAACAAAGCCCACTAGAAACCACAGCTCTAGCAAAGAGCATTCTTCCTGAACTTAGCTCATAAATTTCAGTTCCACGCTGTGCATTCCCCAAGTTGTTCTTTTTTACGTTATTGCCCTCCCAGTACCCACAGTGATGGAGACAAAGAATTCAGACATTATCTGGGAAAACATTGATAGTGGTGAGGAGTGTCAGATTTATGCAGTGGTGGTCATGACAATGGTGTTCTTTTCAACTTAATATTAAGGTTGCCCTAGGGCTAAGGTTAACCTAGAGGTCTTTCCCTGGATGGGTGGCTGCACGGGCGCAGTAGGGCTGAGAGAAGCTACTCCATGTTCAAGGTCAGGACGGGTGGCGGTGAGGAGATATCCCTGGTCCAAGGTAAGGAGCAGAGGCTGTGCTTTGCTGGAGCAGCCGTGAAGAGATACCCCACGCCCAAGGTAAGAGAAACCCACATAACACGGTAAGTGTTACAAGAGGGCATCAGAGGGCAGACACACCGAAACCATAATCACAGAAAACTAGTCAATCTGATCACATGGACCACAGCCTGGTCTAACTCAATGAAACTAAGCCATGCCGTGTGGGGCCAGACAAGACTGGCGGGTCATGGTGGAGAGGTCTGACAGAATGTGGTCCACTGGAGAAGGGAATGGCAAACCACTTCAGTATTCTTGCCTTGAGAACCCCATGAACAGTATGAAAAGGCAAATTGATAGGATACTGAAAGAGGAACTCCCCAGGTCGGTAGGTCCCCAATACGGCTACTGGAGATCAGTGGAGAAATAACTCCAGAAAGAATGAAGGGATGGAGCCAAAACAAAAACAATACCCAGTTGTGGATGTGACTGGTAATAGAAGCAAGGTCCGATGCTGTAAAGAGCAATATTGCATAGGAACCTGGAATGTTAGGTCCTTGAATCAAGGCAAATTGGAAGTGGTCAAATAGGAGATGGCAAGAGTGAAAATTTACATTCTAGGAATCAGCGAACTAAGATGAACTGGAATGGGTGAATTTAAGTCAGAGGACCATTATATCTACTACTGCGGGCAGGAATCCCTCAGAAGAAATGGAGTAGCCATCATGGTCAACAAAAGAGTCCGAAATGCAGTACTTGGATGCAATCTCAAAAACGACAGAATGATCTCTGTTCATTTCCAAGGCAAACCATTCAATATCACAGTAATCCAATTCTATGCCCCAACTAGTAATGCTGAAGAAGCTGAAGTTGAATGGTTTTATGAAGACCTACAAGACCTTTTAGAACTAACACCCAAAAAAGATGTCCTTCTCATTATAGGGGACTAGAATGCAAAAGTAGGAAGGCAAGAAACACCTGGAGTAACAGGCAAATTTGGCCTTAGAAGACAGAATGGAGCAGGGCAAAGGTTAACAGAGTTTTGCCAAGAGAACCCACTGGTCATAGCAAACACCCTCTCCCAACAACACAAAAGAAGACTCTACACATGGACATCACCAGATGGTCAATACCGAAATCAGATTGATTATATTCTTCTCCCATAGAGGGAGAAGCTCTATACAGTCAGCAAAAACAAGACCAGGACCTGACTGTGGCTCAGACCATGAACTCCTTATTGCCAAATTCAGACTTAAATTGAAGAAAGTAGGGAAAACCACTGGACCATTCAGGTATGACCTAAATCAAATCCCTTATGGTTACACAGTGGAAGTGAGGAATAGATTTAAGGGACTAGATCTGATAGAGTGCCTGATGAACTATGGATGGAGGTTCATGACAGTGTACAGGAGACAGGGATCCAGACCATCCTCATGGAAAAGAAATGCAAAAAAGTAAAATGGCTGTCTGGAGAGGCTGTGAAAAGACGAGAAGTGAAAAGCAAAGGAAAAAAGGAAAGATATAAACATCTGAATGCAGAGTTCGAAAGAATAGCAAGGAGAGATAAGAAAACCTTCCTCAGAGATCAATGCAAAGAAATAGAGGAAAACCACAGAATGGGAAAGGCTAGAGATCTCTTCAAGAAAACTAGAGATACCAAGGGAACATTTCATGCAAAGATGGGCTCGATAAAGGACAGAAATGGTATGGACCTAACAGAAGCAAAAGATATTAAAAAGAGGTGGCAAGAATACACAGAAGAACTGTACAAAAACGATCTTCACGACCCAGATAATCACGATGGTGTGATCACTCACCTAGAGCCAGACATCCTGGAATGTGAAGTCAAGTGGGCCTTAGAAAGCATCACTCCGAACAAAGCTAGTGGAGGTGATGGAATTCCAATGGAGCTATTTCAAATCCTGGAAGATGATGCTGTGAAAGTGCTGCATTCAATATGCCAGCAAATCTGGAAAACTCGGCAGTGGCCACAGGACTGGAAAAGGTCAGTTTTCATTCCAATCCCAAAGAAAGGCAATGCCAAAGAGTGCTCAAACTACTGCACAATTGCACTCATCTCACATGCTAGTAAAGTAATGCTCAAAATTCTCCAAGCCAGGCTTCAGCAATATGTGAATTGTGAACTTCCTGATGTTCAAGCTGGTTTTAGAAAAGGCAGAGGAACCAGAGATCAAATTATCAACATCCAGTGGATCATGGAAAAAACAAGAGTTCCAGAAAAACATCTATTTCTGCTTTATTGACTACGCCAAAGCCTTTGACTGTGTGGATCACAATAAACTGTGGAAAATTCTGAAAGAGATAGGAATACCAGACCACCTGACCTGCCTTTTGAGAAATCTGTATGCAGGTCAGGAAACAACAGTTAGAACTGGACATGAAACAACAGACTGGTTCCAAATAGGAAAAGGAGTACATCAAGGCTGTATATTGTCACGCTGCTTATTTAACTTCTATGCAGAGAACATCATGAGAAACCCTGGGCTGGGTGAAGCACAAGCTGGAATCAAGGTTGCTGGGAGAAATATCAATAACCTCAGATATGCAGATGACACCACCCTAATGGCAGAAAATGAAGAGGAACTAAAAAGCCTCTTGATAAAAGTGAAGCAGGAGAGTGAAAAAGTTGGCTTAAAGCTCAACATTCAGAGAATGAAGATCATGGCATCTGGTCCATCACTTCATGGGAAATAGATGGGGAAACAGTGGAAACAATGTCAGACTTTATTTTTGGGGGCTCCAAAATCACTGCAGATGGTGATTGCAGCCATGAAATTAAAAGACACTTACTCCTTGGAAGGAAAGTTATGACCAACCTAGATAGCATATTCAAAAGCAGAGACATTACTTTGCCAACAAAGGTCCATCTAGTCAAGGCTATGGTTTTTCCAGTAGTCATGTATGGATGTGAGAGTTGGAGTGTGAAGAAAGCTGAGCGCCAAAGAATTGATGCTTTTGAACTGTGGTGTTGGAGAAGACTCTTGAGAGTCCCTTGGACTGCAAGGAGATCCAACCAGTGCATTCTGAAGGAGGTCAGTCCTGGGTATTCTTTGGAAGGAATGATGCTAAAGCTGAAACTCCAATACTTTGAACAACTCATGCGAAGAGTTGAGTTTGGAAAGACTCTGATGCTGGGAGGGATTGGGGGCAAGAGGAGAAGGGGAAGACAGAGAATGAGATGGCTGGATGGTATCACCGACTCATTGGATGTGAGTTTGGGTGAACTCCAGGAGTTGTTGATGGACAGGGAGGCCTTGATTGTTGCAATTCATGGGGCCGCAAAGAGTCAGACACTATTGAGCGACTGAACTGAATTAAGGGCTAGGGTGATGAAGACTTTATAAAATTCTTAAATCCTTCAACTGTATGTGAATACATGGTAAGTAGAATGATCTTGTAGTCAGGCTTCTATTCTTTGAGACGTTCTGCTAATTGGGATTCCTGTGTTTCTAGAATGATCTCAGATCATTAAGAGAGTGCTTCTTAATTATTCAAAACCTATGTTCATCATATTTTCAATGTTAAAGGTATTTGATTCTGCCTGATTCCTTTTAAAATGTATAATACATAGGGTATACAATTTGATTTTTTAAATGATTTATTTTTGGTTTCTCTGGATGTTCATTGTTGCACTTGGGCTTCTCTCTAGTTGTGGCGAATTGGGGCTAGTCTTCGTTGCGAAGCGTGGGCTTCTCACTTCAGTGGCCTCTCTCGTTGCATAACACAGGCCCTAGGGCACATGGGCTGCACTAGTTGCAGAACACAGGCCCCGTAGTCGTGGCTCACAGGTTCTAGAATGTCGGCTTAGTGGTTGTGGTGCACACGCTTAGTTGCTGTGTGACATGTGAAATCTTCCCTGACCAGGAGGGATCTAACCCGTGTCCCCTCCATGGGCAGGTACAGCAGACTCCCATCCACTGTACTACTAAGGAAGTCCTGTTTGCTTTTAAAGTGGAAACAGTTTAGTTAAAAATCATTGGTAATTTTCTGTTTCTAATGATGAAAACGTCAGCTTAACTTTGGAACTGGCTTCATTTTGGGGGAGAAAAAATTCCCAGATAGTCCCTTGTGTGATAAAAATGTAAAGGAAATAGTATCTAAGTGCTGAGGGAAGAGACAGCTGGGTGTTTGTGGGGTTGGGCCCCAGGCTCTGGCTCTGTAGGTAGATGGGGGTCTCATAGCCTGTCAGCATCCAACTGACTCTTCCACTCTCAGGGTCAGAGTTGTCAAAGTGGCCTGATGGGACTCAAAAGCCCTAGTAGAGGCCAGATGGCCAGCAAGGGCCATGAAGTCCTGAGCTAGTCTGCCATAAGCCTGGAGAGTTTGCAGTTGTGACTTTGGTTCCATGCCAAGGCTTTAATCAGCTGAGCAGAACACTAATGCTGAATTCAGGGCACAGCCTATCTTAGAGCCTCTTTGCACCAGTAACCCCAGCACTATGGGTGTGTCCTGGGTGGAAATGGGTTGAGGGTGTGATTCAGCAGAGCTCATCCCTAAAGGCTTTGCCATCCAGGTTGTGTCTGTGGTGGGACACCTGAGGCTCAATCTACGGAGGAAGAAGCATGGCTCGCTGCTCCCCAGGGAGCTCTGCACAGAGAGACGGTGAGAGTGCACCCAGTGGGCCGCCCTGTCTGCCCAACTTCACACCAGGGGGTGGAAGGGGATGTCCAGTGTTCAGGTGTCATCTTACAGCTGGACACAGGTCTTGACAACCTCTGACTTGGAGCAGTGAGAAGATCCACTCACTATTAGTCTCTGCTGCTAAGTCGCTTCAGTCGTGTCCGACTCTGTGCGACCCCATAGACGGCAGCCCACCAGGCTCCCCCGTCCCTGGGATTCTCCAGGCAAGAACACTGGAGTGGGTTGCCATTTCCTTCTCCAATGCATGAAAGTGAAAAGTGAAAGTGAAGTCGCTCAGTCATGTCCT
>SJYU01008093.1:25061-37794 GCA_006410795.1 Tragelaphus strepsiceros
TTTCCACGAGAAGGAAGCTGTTCACATGATGACTGTAGACAAAAGGGAAACTTAGGAGAGGTGAGAGGCGTAGCCAAGCTGACTTCCTGTGCATACCCAGCTGTCCTCTTAAAACTGCAAAGTCCTTTAAACATTCAAGGCTTTGATATTTTGGCTCATATTATACATTTCAACACCTTATTATTTGTGTTTGATGTCTGGGTTAGTAATATTAATGAAAAAAGAACCATCTGGAACAACTTTTTTTTCCCTTTCTCATGTGGCTTCTTTATGGATAAGCAAAAAATGTTAATTATTTCAGCAAAAGTGTTTTTAATATGGAGCCATTATGGTGTTTTGAATATGGAGTTTTATCATTGTACTATCCACTTCCAGTTCCAGAAAAACAGAAACAGATTGCTTTGTACTCATGAGGAAGTGTGGAAATCATTGCTAGAAATGCATTTTAGAATTTGTTCAAAATATTAATCTGCAAAATTATAATCTTTGTTATTAAGCTTTGTTACAGAATAAGAAAAAAACTCAGTTAACCTGTTTAAGTGATCTCTCATAAAATTGTAAAATTTCTGAAACTATTCTTAAATTCAGAAAGCCAAAGACACATGATATTTACAGGGAAAGGGGGATTTTTGAAATCAAATTCTTGAAAATAACAGATTGGCATCATTAAATCAGGTGAGTTCTGGTAATTACTGAGATATAAGAGTCCCTTGGACTGCAAGAAGATCCAACCAGTCCATTCTGAAGGAGATCAATCCTGGAATTTCTTTAGAAGGAATGATGCTAAAGCTGAAACTCCAGTATTTTGGCCACCTCATGCGAAGAGTTGACTCATTGGAGAAGACTCTGATGCTGGGAGGGATTGAGGGCAGGAGGAGAAGGGGACGACAGAGGATGAGATGGCTGGATGGCATCACTGACTCGATGGATGCGAGTCTGGGTGACCTCCGGGAGCTGGTGATGGACAGGGAGGCCTGGCGTGCTGCGGTTCATGGGGTCGCAAAGAGTCGGACACGACTGAGCGACTGATCTGATCTGATCTGATCTGAAGACACCTGGATTCAAAAAATATGCAAGTATTTAAGCACATAGGGAAAGCACAGAGAAATGATGTAAAATGCATAAATTTGAATTCTTATCCTATTGAAAGTCACAAAAATAAGAATCACATGACATACTCTTGGCTTCCTGGGCAGAAATGAGTACATCAACACTTCAGGCTGTGACAGTTCATATTAATCCATGATGGATAAACCAGTTAAAAAGGGCTTGATTACCAAATGTAAGACAATGAAAGGCAGTGCTCTTCAAGTAAACACAAGTGGTTACTAGTGTGCATGACAGTGGCCCTGAGAGCCCTACTGTGTGTAGCTGTAACAGCCCCAGATCCTCACCCTCGGTGTGAACTGCATCCTCAGCCCGTCTGCCTACAGACCTAATCCCTCTGGTCACTACCCTCTTTCTCTCACTTCAACAAACAAGAACAAACTTCTTGTGGTCTTTCTTCTTGAATCCAGTCATGTTGCATTATTTCAGGGTAGAAAAACCTCTCATCCAAACAGTGGGACTACTTAACATGTAAAAAAATAATGGCACAGGAAAAACAATCATCATCAGTAAGAAACATCTAGGGCCTAGATGCCTATTTCATGCAGGTGTCAGATTCATGAAATAATTTTTTTCATCAAAGGTTTTTATCTATTTATCGTGGAACTAGAATACTGAACTATGAAAAGCATGCCAGGAATTTACAATCAGCTAAGAAATGTGTTCTCTCTGCTTGTTGACAATTCACAGCGAGAATGAGCTTGGTGATTCTTGTTGTTAACCTGTGTCTTGGCCTGTGTCTCAGTTGCATATTTTGCATGATTTTAAGGAAGAAGAGATAAAAAATGTCCATGTTTACTTGCATAAAACTTTTTAAGATTACAACAGAAATTTTTTTAACATAAGCACAAATTTCCTCCTCATTGACATCATTCATTCCATTTATTTATGTGCTTCACATTGTACTTCTATAGATAATGCACTTAACAACAATCATTTTATTCACTTTTTGTAAGCTGTACAATTACTAGGGACTAAATACTTTGTCTTTGCTGTTAATTACCTGAAGAGTAAACTGCACTCTTTAGAGCACCTACTTAGGTATATGACAAAATATTCTCAAAATGCAATCTACAATGTAATAACCAGGACTTTAGACAATCATCTTTATTTAATAAGGATTAGTTCCTTCCACTCAGATGTTGATATTTTAATATTGTCAAGTGTGTAATCATAAACTTAGTAATTTTCATCCAGGAAATGAAATTTCTAAACAGTCCATATGTAATCATTCTCAACTATCTGTCTTTAGAGCCATCTGTCATGTCTTTTTAAGGTCTTTCAAGTCAGCCTAGAATATTGAAATTGGCATAAAATAGGTCTTTGTTTGTGGGCAAAGAAAAAATCATTTCAGTCTCCAGTTTCATGAGATTTGTTTTTACCAGGTTTGGTTCAAATCTAGCTCCACAAATGAGACGCCTCTAAAGAGAGTATAACAGGTGTAACCAACCATCAGTTGGTCAAAGTCTTGCTGCTGCTCCTGCTGCTAAGTCACTTCAGTCGTGTCCAACTCTGTGCGACCCCATAGACAGCAGCCCACCAGGCTCCCCCGTCCCTGGGATTCTCCAGGCAAGAACACTGGAGTGGCTTGCCATTTCTTTCTCCAATGCATGAAAGGGAAAAGTGAAAGTGAAGTTGCTCAGTCATGTCCTAGCAACCCCGTGGACTGCAGCCTACCAGGCTCCTCCGTCCATGGGCTTTTCCAGGCAAGAGTACTGGAGTGGGGTGCCATTGCCTTCTCCGGTTAGTATCAAAGTATGTTTACTAAAAACTGAGCAACTGAAGGCTTTTAGTTTGGTAGATACTGGATGATGGGCTCAACATCCCATCCAGTTTAGCATTTGTCCTTGATATTTTAATATTTACCTCAATATTATTACCAAGAGTTGAATGAAAGTCACCTGGAATGGGTTTGGTAGACCTCCAGTTTGCATGTCCAACTTCTGACAGGTGTGTGCAGAGAAGAGCTGTTGCTTTGACATGGGTTAGATCTGAAGGGTGGCCAGCAACAGCCTATTCCCTCTTTATTAACCTTTTCACATGGACATAACTACAGTAACCCATCAGAGACGGCATGCAGAGCTTTCCTGATAAAACAAACATGGTGGCAAATGTGGTATCTTAGTCTGCTTCAGTCAGTTCAGTTCAGTCACTCAGTCGTGTCTGACTCTTTGCGACCCTATGAATTGCAGCACACCAGGCCTCCCTGTCCATCACCAACTCCCGGAGGTCACTCAGACTCACGTCCATCGAGTCAGTGATGCCATCCAGCCATCTCATCCTCTGTCATCCCCTTCTCCTCCTGCCCTCAATCCCTCCCAGCATCAGAGTCTTTTCCAATGAGTCAACTCTTCACATGAGGTGGCCAAAGTACTGGACTTTCAGCTTCAACATCGGTCCTTCCAAAGAAATCCCAGGGCTGATCTCCTTCAGAATGGACTGGTTGGATCTCCTTGCAGTCCAAGGGACTCTCAAGAGTCTTCTCCAACACCACAGTTCAAAAGCATCAATTCTTCGGCGCTCAGCCTTCTTCACAGTCCAACTCTCACATCCATACGTGACCACAGGAAAAACCATAGCCTTGACTAGACAGACCTTTGTTGGCAAAGTAATGTCTCTGCTTTTGAATATGCTGTCTAGGTTGGTCACAACTTTCCTTCCAAGGAGTAAGTGTCTTTCAATTTCATGGCTGCAGTCACCATCTGCAGTGATTAGTCTGCTTAGGCTGCCACAACAAAACCATAGACTTAGGTTTAAACAACAGAAATTTATTTCTTGAAGTACTAAAGGCTGGGATATCGAAGGTCAGGGGGCCAGCTGGTTTGCTTCCTGGTGAGACCTCTCTTTCAGGCCACCTCCTCTCAACACCCTCACATAGCTTTTCTTCTGTGCTCCTGTGGTGTCTCTTCTTAAAAGGATACTAATTCTATTGGATAAGGGCCCACCCACATGACCTCATTTAACTTTAATTACTTCCTTAGAGGTCCTAGCTGCAAATATGGTTACACCAAGGGGTTACGGCTTCAACATATGAATTGAGGGAGTGGATGCAAACATCAGCCTGTAACACATGGGAAATAATAATCAAGTGCATGTCAAATAAATGGAAAAAAAAAAAAAAGAAACTGAGCAGTCCTGCGCAACAAATCTTCCCAATACTAATTGACTTAAAATAACTATTTAATGGGCTTTCCAGGTGGTGCCATGGTAAAGAATCCACCTGCCAATGCAGGAAACACAGGAGATGCAGTTTCGATCCCTGGATTGGGAAGATGCCCTGGAGAAGGAAATGGCAACCTACTCCAGTATTCTTGCTTAGAAAATTCCATGGACAGAGAAGCCTCGTGGCCAAGCTACAGCCCATGTGTTTGCGAAGAGTCAGACACGATTGAACATGCACACACACACAACTATTTAATCCTCACAATTCTGGTGTTCAGGAATTCAGATATTACTCAGAAGGAAAAGTTCATTTCTGCATCATGTGTTGGTTGCAGAATCTGTGATAGCCTTCCTTGCATGTTTGTTTTCTTAACTGGTTGCTTGAAATGACTGGGGTTTGGCTAGGTCTCACTCTCTGGCTCTTTCTCTCTCTCTCTGTCTCATTTACTTCGTCCCTCCTCATAGACTCTTCTACTCCAAAGCCTCTATTTCTCCATGTGACCTCTCTTTACAAGGATTCTTTAAATATCCTCTGGTTTCCCCTGTAATTGAAAACAGAAGCTATACAAACTTTGAAGGCCTGGGCTCAGAAATCCCAAACTGTCATTTCTGCTGCATTCACCTTGTCAAAGTGAATCACAAGTCCAATGCAGATCCAAGGTATGGGGAGACAGACCTGCCTTCTTGGTCAGAGAAGTGGAAGAGGCATACGGGGATGAGAAGAGTTATCTTTGGCTCTAGTTGCAGACAAACCCACCACAGTCTGCCCTCAGGGCACTGACATTTACATCACTTCCACATGTAAACCTTAGTCAGCTCCTGCAAAGACTCCAAGTCTTGTCCAATTTGATACTAGGTTCTATTCCCAGAATTTCTTGATCTATGTTGATATGCATTATTATTTATTAATCTTTAGAAAATTTTTATTTTAAAAGTTTTTTGAGTTGAATGATTTTATAGGTCAATAAATATAAGAAAAATAATTTTTCATCTTATAAATTAGTTTTTCTAGAAACTGTAAATGTCCCAGTATATATTTTTAGTTTTATAATCACCGTTTCACAATTGTCTAGTATATTACTTTCTGCAATGATAGAAGCACTATCTGATGCTGTAGCACTTGGCCATATTTAAATATGAGCACTTAAAATATGGTTTATGTACTGAGGAATTAAATTTTAAGTGCTAATTTTAATTAATTGAAATTTCACCAGATGTGACTAGTGACGACTCTACTGGACAGTTCAGATCTAACAATTCCTTTTGCTGGTTAAGTGGTATATAATTCTTTTCTTTTGAAAAAACTTAAAGAAGAATATAACCGTGTGGTCTGCTAATACTTTGGATGAGGCATGGCAACCACCATGGTCACATGCTGCTGCTAAGTCGCTTCAGTCGTGTTGGACTCTGTGCGACCCCGTAGATGGCAGCCCACCAGGCTCCCCCGTCCCTGGGATTCTCCAGGCAAGAACACTGGAGTGGGTTGCCATTTCCTTCTCCAATGCATGAAAGTGAAAAGTGAAAGTGAAGTCACTCAGTCGTGTCTGACTCTTCGCTACCCCATGGAATGCAGCCCCACAGGCTCCTCCATCCATGGGCTTTTCCAGGCAAGAGTACTGGAGTGGGGTGCCATCGCCTTCTCTCCATGGTCACATGGCAAGGAATATTTGGCATATGCACATTAGGTGAATAATTCCAGGAAGATTTACTAAATGGGCTATTGATAAGTATGAGTAGGATATAGAGAAATGACTTCAAATAGTACAATACCCTAGGGATAGTAACAGGAAAGTTGTTACTGTCTTTGGGCCTGAAGGGATAAGAGGATGGAGAGTTGCCCAGAACTCACAAGGAAATGATCACAAGCGCCTTGAAAGGAGAGAGAACTTAGCAGGGAATGAGCCAGGAGAATAGATATCCTTCTCTTCACGTCATCTCCTGCCAAGAGATCTTCATTGGCCAAACCCAACTGCAAACAAGAGGGCAAGAAAGCATGTTGATACAGTCTGGACAGGTCAGCCTCCAGACACAAGGTGGGGTTGAAGAGGATGACTTGGTTGTAGAAGAGTAAGTAGACGATACACAGTAGGTAAAAACATTAAAACAATATTGTGTTGTAAATTACTACATAGGTGCTTCCCCATCAGTCCAGTGGTCAAGCTTCTGCAGGGGTATGGGTCCAGTCCCTTGCTGGGAAACCAGGGTCCTGCATGCCATGCAACATGGCCAAAAAATAAAAAATAAAGACATATTAAAATAAATTACTCTGTTTTTGGCATGCAACTCAAACGGAATTCAAGGAATTGAGTGACACTGCTGTAACAGATTCTTTCTTTCTTACGTACGTGAACAAGAGTTTTTCAATCTGAACTCTGTCTCATTTGAGCAGTAAGTGATTCATCCAAAGGTACACAAAACTGAATGGAAGGAAAAGCCCCATTCAACTCACATTTTACAAAAATATTAGACTTAGCAAATGTTTAATGTATTTAGATATTTTTATCAATGATGAGTTTTCTTATAATTAGCTTCAGGTGAGTGAAAAACTTTTCAAAGGTGGTGGATGGAAGCATCAGCAGTTTGTGATAAGAGGTAGCCGTTGCGCTCTCAGCCTTTGGGCTGGGTGGCTTGAGTTCTAATCTGCCACCACTTGTTTGCTCAGGAGCATCAGGTAAATTCATTAACTTCTCTGCCTCGGCTTCCTAACTGTAAATAGTGATGATACTAGTGCTTACCTCATAGGGTTGCTGTGAGAATTAAATACCTAATGAACACATGGCACTTTACAGTACTGTTTAAATATGTTTCAGTCAGCCATTGCTGCGGTAACACTGTCACAAACAACCATAAAATTTCAATAGCATAAAGCAGTAAGCATTCATTTCTCACTCCACACCTGTGGATTGCTTAGAGTTGCCTCCCGCTGCAGGTTGGGCTCAGGTCAGCTCCAAGAGCCTGTCATTCTCCCTAGACCAACAGCTAAACAAAGCATGTTCTTCTCATGACAAAAAAGCAGGAACATGAGATATTAATCTTCTTTGAAATAAAGCTTTTTGCTGAAGTTTTCAATTTTCTTTTGCTTGATATGTCATTCTGAAATCTTGTATTTTTATTGGAATTTCAATAGAGAATACATTATTATCTAAAAAATACCTTGATTGTAAGCCAACTTTATGCTTCAGTCAAAAGGCTGGTATATCTGTTCTCTGCAAGAGTCTGCCTCTTGTCTGCACAAAACAAACTACATGAATCCCGAACAACATGAAAGAAAATGGAGAGATATAATTTTACTTAGGTTCTAAATTCATTTTGAAAATAATTTTTTTCTCTCCTTCTTTTGATAAACCTGTCTTTTGGACTGTCTGAGCAATTCCATAGCATCTACTGAACATAAATAACTTGGGGAACCCATCATAGGTGCTAGCTAGGAGATTTATCTTGCACCTGAGCAGCTAAGGCAGAATTCAAGGGGAATTTATGGATCCTCCCATCGTTCAGCCTGTATGTTTTATTATCACAAGCCAACGAAGTTTTAATTGCACCTTCTGTTTTCTGGTGAGTAAACAAAGTGGAATTGTTTTGATAAAGAGACCTAATGGGAGAAGTTGATGTATTATACCCCTGCAGATAATTCAGATTTATGAGCTTAGGGGAACAATTTACCGATTCCTTCCTCCCAAATCGTCTGTTTAAGTTGTGAGATTCTGATAATAAAGTTAATAAACACTTTTTTTAAAATCTAGTATTGCTATAAATTGAGAGATAATCTCATGCTCTTGGACAGGCTGAAAGCATCTATTGAGATCAAGTCTTTACTACTAATGTGGAAGATGGTAGAGTCTACTGGCTAAAGAGCCAAAGAATTCCTTTCTTCAGAAGTGGTGTTCAAACACTGATGGATTATACTTGTTTCTAGAAAGAAAATTCTAATTGGCAATGACTGAGTGTGAATAATATCCCTGGTTTTTTAGCAGCTGTTCTTGTTCATTCCAGCTTAAATGTTTCACGGGGTGGTTGTTTCCTTAGAGAGAGATGCTAGAAGCCTCACCATACAGATGGGAGGTGTCATGTCACAGGAAGTCCCGGCTACTCCTCTTCCCTCTCAAATTCAGACAGAAATATTTATGCCTCACTTGGTATGTTTGACTTCTCCATTTTCAGAAGTGTGTGTATAAAGTCTACACAGCCATTCACTATGATACTTCCTTAAAATCTTTAGTGACAGGAGAAAGTTCTCTTGGGAGGATCAGACAATTTCTACGCAAAGAAAACTAGGATATAAAACTTTTAAAATAGTACAGTTCTCATTGAGACAGAAATAAAGTTATCTGGAAGTAAATGTATTTAAATGTTAGTAGTGGGCTTTGGGGATACTATTATTCCTTCTCTTGCACTTTCCTGTATTTATGAATTATTTACAGGGAGCAAGTGTTACTATAATCGCTCAAAAGTTCCTAAAAATCACAGCGTTCTCCCTCCTCATTCTTAAACTATTCTGGAAAGATAACATTGTACACATTAAAAACAGGTTATTAAAGGGACATTTCTCTATATTCAATATCTTGTAATGGAAAAGAAGCTGAAAAAATATAGATATGTATATGTGTAACTGAGTCACTTTGCTGTACACTTGAAATTGACACAACATTGTAGATTAACTATACTTCAATTAAAAAAGCTTTTTAAAAGTGGGGGGAGAGACTTTTCAAAACTTCCCAAAATGTCTATTTTCTGTCATTTTTTTCCTTCACACTCTTCTTGGTGATCTCAGTCAATGTTACAGCTTCAGACATTGATCCTGACACATAAACACCTGTGGCCTGTGTAGGCAGCCCTGGCCTTGATCTTTAGTTTCATTCCTGCAATGCCATCCATCTTCCGGACAGCTCCGTATGGATGTCTTGTCAGCACATTCAAGAAACCCCAAAACAAGCTCATGAATTTGAGTCCTCCAAGTTGACTTATCCTGCTTCTGGCTTTGTTCCTTTTAATGACACCACTTTCTCTAGGTCATTAAGAAGGGATTTCTCACTGTTATCTTGAGGCTACCATATCTTTCACAGACAGTCATCATCATATTCCATCTTAACAGTGTTGCTCACGTTTAATTGCTCCTTTCCATTCCCTCTAACAATATCCTAATGATACCTCTCACTTTGCTGATAGCAGTATACTTAGAAAGTGCTTTGCATTCCTCAAATTTAATTCTCACAGCAGCCCTAGAAGGTAGGTCCTCTTCTTATCATCCCATTTTGCAGTAGCTTCCCTGAGGTCACAGAGTTTATATGCAGAGCTGGATTTACCCAGAGAACAAAGTCCAAGCTGCTTGGGTGGGTGTTTAGGGCTCCCCAGTTGACACCAAGCCCCCTTCAGCTTTACCTGCCACTTGTCACTCTGGCTGGCTGGGTCTCCCACCTCACCCACCCCCCCCTCCCAGGTCCTGCCTCCACTCATTTGAGTTCAAGCTTCTATTTTTACATCTCACTACTCATCCCAACTGCCATGTGTGTATTCCCTTACAAAGGAGTGTTTGGGTTTTTCACTGAACCAGAGCCATAGATCAGACACATTCTAGAGATGATCAAGACTTTGTCATGATACAGACCCTGGAGAGAGAAGCATTGTATTCAGTTTTCCAAAGTGCAAAATACAGACTTGCCAGAGCTATACTGTTGCTTTCTCTTCTTCAGTGGTGCCGCACAGTACATGTTATGAGTTCAACAGAATATTCAGTTCAGTTCAGCCGCTCAGTCATGTCCGACTCTTTGCGACCCCATGAATTGCAGCACGCCAGGCCTCCCTGTCCATCACCAGCTCCCAGAGTCCACCCAGACCCATGTCCATTGAGTTGGTGATGCCATGCAACCATCTCATCCTCTGTTGTCCCCTTCTCCTCCTGCCCTCAATCTTTCCCAGCATCAGGATCTTTTCAAATGAGTCAGCTCTTTGCATCACGTGGCCAAAATATTGGAGTTTGAGCTCCAACGTCAGTCCTTCCAATGAATATTCAGGACTGATCTCTTTTAGGATGGACTGGTTGGATCTCCTTGCAGTCCAAGGGACTCTCAAAGAGTCTTCTCAAACAGCACAGTTCAAAAGCATCAATTCTTCGACACTCAGCTTTATTTATAGTCCAACTCTCACATCTGTGCATGACCACTGGGAAAACCATAGCCTTGACTAGATGGACCTTTGTTGACAAAGTAATGTCTCTGCAACAAAATATATAAGAAGTAAAAAGTAAAACAAAAAAACAACAAAAAAAGGAGGATTGTTAGTGAGCAGAGATCTGACTTATTTGAAAAAACCCTTATGCTGAGAAAGATTGAAAGTGGGAAGAGAAGGGGACAACAGAGGAGGAGATGGTTGGATGGCATGCCTGACTCAATGGACATGAATTTGGGTAAACTCTTTTGGTTGGTGATGGACAGGAGACTTGGCATGCTGCAGTCCATGGGGTCGCAAAGAGTCAGACAGGACTGAGAGACTGAAGTGAGCATAGTGGAAGCAAGAGTTGGACTGAATATCCTTTAGCTATTAACCCTGAGAATGAGGACTTGGACAGCCTCAGCCTGAGATTTCTTTTGCCCAGATGGCTTTCATATTGGTCTTCTCCTAGGGGCTGGAGTGGTGGTTATAACCGCCTCCCATTCCTCCCCATTCCTCCCCCTCCTCCTCCTCTTTCTCCCCTCCTTCTTCTCCTCCTCCTTCCTCATCGTCATCTTCCAGATGCTACTTCTTGCAAATGTTTTTGTCAAAGAAATTCTTACCAGAAGGCTCTGTGTGAATAGATTAAAAACAGGGCTGCTTTGCTGGAGGTGGAGTGGAGAGCACACCCCCCCCCCAGCCCCCACAACCTGTCCTCTTCCCTGCATCTGAGGGATTCTGCACAGACCTGCTTTTAAGGGCTGTGCAGGGAGCATGTATGTGTGCAGGCCTGTCTAGAGGTGTGTATGTGTGTGCTAAGTCACCTCAGTTGTGACCAACTCTGTGACTCTATGGACTGTAGCCCACCAGGCTCCCCTGTCCATGGGATTCTCCAGGCGAGAATACTGGAGTGGGTTGCCATGCCCTTCTCTAGGGATCTTCCCAACCCAGGGATCACACCTGTGACTCTTCCGTCTCCTGCATTGGCAGGCAGGTTCTTTACCACTAGCACCACCTGGGAAGCCCTGTCTAGAGGCCAGTGGAGACAAAAGTGATTCTCTTGTTCATAAGAATGTAACACGCTCAATAGTAGCCTCCTCTTTTCTAAATTGTGTTTTTATTTGGGGCTCCCTAGAACTTGAATTGACTGGTAATCAAGCACGTATATGTTTAGTTCTTGCTGAGCTGTTCTCCTGATGTGAGGCTTTGGAGAAATATATGGAGCAGTCCTGCCTCTGGAATGTATATAATCTCATTGTGAAGCCAAGATGGTCACCTTCCTAAGCATGGTTCTTAATGTTTAAGATTTCATTTCTGATCTCTTGCCTGAACTCCAGGTATAATACTTTGCCTGTCTCTCTGCCTCCCAGACTGTCTCTCTTTTTTGGTTGCTCCACTCTCACCGGAACTCAAAATTTCTAAAAGTGAAGCAATGTTGCTTCTCAGAAAGCCCAGAAGGTTTACATCAACATCAGAGCTGTTCTGGTAAAAGAACAAAGGCGCTGGGGAGTAGTGGGAGGCAGGGAGGATCATCAAAGTGACAAAAGCAACACAAATAATTGGGGGGGCTTACCATTAAGTATGTGAAGTATATGGGACTTCTCTGGCACTCCAGCTTCCACCACAGAGGGTGTGGGTTCAATCCCTGGTCAGGGAAATAGGATCCCTCATGCTGCGTGGCATGGCCAAAAAGTTAAACAAAAAAAATGAAAGAAAAATTGAATATGTGTGTGTGTGTGTGTGTGTGTTTGTATGTATGGAGCTTCCCTGGTGGCTCAGATGGTAAAGAATCTGCCTGCAATGCAGGAGACCCTAGGTTGAATCCCCCTTGGGTCAGGAAGATCCCCTGGAGAAGAGAATGGCTACCCACTCCAGTATTCTTGCCTGGAGAATTCCATGGACAGAGGAGCCTGACGGGCTACAGTCCATGGGGTCACAGAGTCAGATACAACTGAGCGACTAGCACTTCCACTTCCATATATATATATATATATATATATACAGCCCATCATATATGACGGGAAGTAGGTGTGTCCTGGAGGGAATGAAACTAGCATCATTTTGACTGGTCTCGGGTGTCTTGTCAGTCTCTCTTATCAATGTGATGGTAATTCTTTTTTTTTTTTTTTAAGTGTTTTATGTATATGGCCTTTAATTGCCAGTCAACAACTGCAGCCTCCGTTCAGCCAAAGAAATTGAAATCTGTCCCCAGAATGGAGGGAAGATGGGCCATGATGGATTTTCTCAGTGACGGTACTATATACACTATTGTTCAGAAATGATTTACTATCATTTATTTCTGAGTGATGACAGATTT
>SJYU01008094.1:0-10312 GCA_006410795.1 Tragelaphus strepsiceros
CTCGAGTTGCGGCAGGAAACCCTGGGTTAACTCGACTTGTGAAGGTGAACTCAGGAGACTTCTCATGGTTTCTATGGGAAGGCAGGAATACTGTCAAGTTGGCAGGTGCTTCTCAGGACACAACTGGGGTTGGTGCAATGGAAGAAGGCCTCATCTCGAGTTGAGGAGGGAGCCTAAGGGTTCCTCTCCTGTTCTGAAATGGGTCTTGGGGTGTGTATTCCGTTTCAAACAGGAAGTCAGGACTCGACTTATGTGGAGACATGGAACTCTGATTGCCTCTCGATTTGACAAAGGGGCTTCAGGCACCCACGCAGGTTGAACTTGGGACCTGTGGCTCTTTTTTCATTAGCACTCGAGGCAGCAGAACTTCCTTCATGTTGTGAGTTGATCTCGGCTGACATTCGAATCGGTGCAAGGGAATCAGGTCTGATCTCGAGTGGATGGGTAAATAAGTGGTTTTTGAATTGTCACAAGACTCCCGGGTCCCCCTCCAGTGTCAAGTAGATACCAGCCTCATCTCGAGGTGCGAAGGGGATGTTGGCATTTCTTTCCAATTGAAGCAGGGCAATCAACCCTCATGTCAACTTGAGGAGGGAAAAATGGGGCGCTTCTTGACTTGTGGCGGGAAACTCAGCATTCCTGTTGAGTGGGGACAGGTATCTGGGGAAACTTCTGGATTTTCTTGGAGCATGTCAAGTACTCTTTCGAGTTCCAAGAGGGAACGTAGGCTTGCTTTGGAAATGTAGCAGCATCAAAGGGGCACCTAAAGTGTGCAGGGGAGAATTTGGTGGGTTGGGTGGAGTTGTGGCAGGAAGCTACTCGTTCCTCTCAAGTTGTGTGTCGACCTGGGGGACCTGCTCGTGTCTCCTAAATTAAGTCAAAGCTGCTTTGGTAATGTGTGTGGCACCTCGGCATTCCATGAGCATGGCTTCAGTGATGAATAAGGCCCCATCTCGAGTTGAGGTGGGAACCGTCGGGTTCCTCTCTATTTCTGACATCAATCTCGGGGTCTCTGCGAAATTGGAAGAGGGGAGTCAGGTCTTTACTTGTGTTGAGGTATGAAACTCCGCTTGCCTCGCAAGGGTATTATGGGGTTTCAGGCCACGTGTCGAGTTATATTTAGAACCTGTGGCTTTTTCTGGAGGATGCAACAGGGGTGTCAGTGCCCCTTAAATTTGTGACTTCATCCTTGGGATTACATTCGAAGAGGTGCCCGGGCATCGAGTCTTACCTTGAGTGGATGGGGAAATCGGTGTCTTTCAGAATGTGGCACGACCCACGAGGCTTCCTCTTGATTTCAGTGTGAGACCAGGCTAATCCAGAGGTGTGACGGAAAGGAAGCGATTCATTTCCAGACAAAACAGCGGAGTCAATCCTCATGTCTAGATAAGAAGGAGAGAAGAGCTCAGATTAAGTTGTGTCAGGAACGTTGGTGTTCTTCTCTAGTAAGAATGGTATGTCGGGGAACATTTTGAGTTACATCAAGGGTGCCAAGTACCGTTTCGAAATTTAAAAGGGAATAAGGGATTTCTCTCAAGAAGCTGCAGTGGGAAAGGGCCTCATCTCGCAATAATGGAAGAACCTCGTGGTTTTCCTCGACTTGCAGTGGAATTTCGGAGTTACGATGGGGACCTCACGGAGCTTCTCGTGTCGCCCTAGAGAAGACCATTCTCCATTCAAAATGGCGTGAGAGCTGAGGATTGCTCTCATGTTGCTGCAGGGCAGAGAGACCACTTCTAGTCTTCTAGGCGTGTGTCCAGAAACACTGTGTACCCCGTCAGGGGCACTAGGGCTGTCAGGGTACCATTCAAGCTTCAGCAGGGGAGTCAAGCCTCGTCTAGAGTTGAAGCAAAGAACTTTTCTCTCCTCTCGAGTTGTCAAGGCTAGTTCTTGAAGCCCATAGTGTTAAAAAAAAAAATCATGGAATTAAGCCCTCTGTGGAGTTGTGAGAGAGGACACAGGGTTGCTCTGTAGGCGCTGCAGGAAAACAAGGGCCTCATCTGGCGAGGTCGGGGAAATATCATTGTGTTTTTTTGAGCTGTGGGTCGACGTGTGGTGTTTCTCTCGAGCTACGACGGGGAAATCAGGGAGCCTCTCTTGTGTCCCCAGGGAATTCCATTCCCAACTCGAGTAGCGAGGTGGGCCCGGGATGGCTCAAGAGTCACGGCACGGGAATTGGGCTTCAAGACGTGTTGAAGGGGGTATCTCGAGGTGTTTCTCGAGTTTCTGTAAGAATCCCTAGGTTCCCTGGGCTTGTGACAGTGACCTCTGGCAGCTTCCCTTGGTGTATATGAGAAGGGGGAATACTGTGCCGTTGAGAGGGTTGTCTTGGGATTCCCCTGGGTTCAGTGCCATGGAAGACGGCTCATCTGGAGGTGAGGCAGGAATCTCAGGCTTCCTCTCCTGTACTGACATTGATCTCGGGGTCTTTGGGGGCTTTGAACAGGGAGTTAGGCCTCGCCTCGTGTGGAGGCATGGAACTTCAATTGCCTCTCGAGGTGTTCATGGGGTGTCAGGCCACTTGTCGTGTTGTCCTTGGAATCAGAGTCTCTTTTGGTAGGATGCAACCAGGGTGTCGGTGCCCCTTCGTGTGGTGACTTCATCCTCAGTGTTCCATTGGAAAAGGTGCACAGGCATCGGGACTTCTCTTGAGTGGACGAGGAAACCGGTGTCTTTCTGAATGTGGCAAGAACCACGAGGCTTCCTCTCGAGTTTCCAAGTGTGACCAGCCTCCTCCTGAATTGGGATTGGAAGGTAGGGATCCCTTTCCAGACAAAGCAAGGGGATCGAACCGCATGTGGAGATCAGGGGGGAGAAGGGGCTCAGAGGAAATTGTCCCGGGAACCTCGGTGTTCCTCTCCAATGAGACCGGTATGTTGGGCCACATTTGAAGTTTCCTCAAGGCTGTCTAGTTCTGTTTCGATGATCCAGTGGGTTCATGGGATTTCTCTCAACACGCTGCTGTGGGAAATGCCCTCCTCTGGCAATGACTGCCCAACCACGTGGTTATTCTTGACTCACTGCAGGATTCTCGAGTTACGACTGGGAACACAGGGAGCCTCTCGTGTGGCCCCAGAGAAGACCAATCTCCATTCAAAATGGCGTGGTAGAGCTCAGGTTTGCTCTCGAGTCGCTGCAGGGCAAAGAGACGTCCTCTAGTCTTCTAGGCATGTGTCCAGAATCTCCGTCTTCCCCTTCAGGAGCGCTAGGGATCTCGGGGTTGTATTCAAGCTTCAGCCGGGGAGTCAGGCCTCATCTCGAGTTGAAACAAAGAACTCCCCTCTCCTCCCAGTGGCCATGGCTAGCTCTTGAAGCCCATTGTGTTAAATCAAAAAAGGGAATCCAGCCTTCTGTGGAGTTTTGAGAGAGGACTCGGGGTTGCTCTCTAGCCCCTCCAGGAAATGAAGGGCCTCATGTGGCAATGTAGGGGTAATCTCATGATGTTTTCTCGAGCTGCAGCTCGATGTGTTGCGTTTCTCCCGAGCTACGACAGGGAACTCAGGAAGCCTCTCTTGTGTCCCCAGGGAAATCCAGTCCCCATTCCAGGAGTGAGGAGGGCCCAGGATGGCTCTCGAGTCACGGCAGGGGAATCGGGCTTCAAGACGTGTTGAAGGGGTTATCTCGAGGTGTTTTTCGAGTTTCTGTAAGAATCCCTAGGTTCCCTGGGCTTGTGACAGTGACCTCTGGCAGCTTCCCTTGGTGCCTATGAGAATGGGGAATACTGTGCAGTTGACAGGGTTGTCTTGGGATTCCCCTGGGTTCCGAGCCTTGGAAGAGGGCCTCCAGGTGAGGCGGGAATCTCAGGCTTCCTCTTCTATTCTGACATCAATCTCGGGGTCTTTGGGGGTTTTGAACAGGGAGTTAGGCCTCGCCTTGTGTGGAGGCATGGAACTCCGCTTGCCTCTCGTGGTGTTCATGGGTTGGCAGACTCTTGTCGAATTGTCCTTGGAACCCGCGGCTCTTTTGGTTGGATGTACCCAGGGTGTCAGTGCCCCTTCGTGTGGTGACTTCATCCTCGGGGTTCCATTGGAAAAGTTTTGCAGTCATCGGGACTTCTCTTGAGTGGACTTGGAAATTGGTGTCATTCGGAATATATCACGAACCACGAGGCTTCATCCTCTGTTTCAATCTGAGTCTGGTCTCTTCCTGAGTTGAGACAGGAAGGTTGGGATCCATTTCCAGACAAAGCAGAGGAATTGTCCTTCATGTCGAGATCAGGAATGAAGACAGGGCTCAGATTAACTTGTGCCTGGAAATTCGTTGATACTCTTGAATGAAACTGGTATGTTAGGGAACTTTTCGAGTTGCATCAACGTTGTCAAGTACCATATCGAATTTCAAGAGGGAAAGTTGGCTTTCTCTTGAGGCACTGCAGGGAGAAAGGGAGTCGTCTCTCGATTATGGGGTAACTTCGTAATTTTCCTCGAGATGCGGTCAGAATTTAGATTATGACTCAGAATTCAGGGAGCCTCTGGTGCAGCCCCAGGGAAGTACTATCTCCATTTGAGTTGTGAGGGTGTCTGGGGTTGCTCTCAAATTACTGCAGGACAAATAGACCTAATCTAGGCTTCTGTCCAGAAATTACATATTCGTCTCCAATGGCGACAGGGATCTCGGTGTTGTATTTAATATTCACCCATGGAGTCAGGCCTCCTCTTGATTTGAAGCAAAGAACTCCACTCTTCTCTAGAGTTGCGACGGCTATCTCTTAGAGCCCATTGATGGCCTAAAGGGAGTCAAGTCTCCTGTGAAATTTTGAGAGGGGCTCGGGACTCTCGTGTTACGACTGGGAACTCAGGGAGCCTGTCATATGCCCCCAGGTAAGTCCAATATCCATTTGAGTTTCACGGGGGAGCGTGGCCTGCTCTCCAGTCATGGCAGGGAATCGGGCCTCAAGATACGTTGAAAGGGGAATCTCATGGTGTTTCTCGAGTTGCGGCAGGCAACCCTGGGTTAACTCGACTTGTGACGGTGAACTCAGGGAACTTCTCATGGTTCCTATGGGAAGGCAGGAATACTGTTGAGTTGGGAGGTGCCTGTCAGGACTCAACTGGGGTCGGTGCAATGGAAGAAAGCCTCATCTCGAGTTGAGGTGGGAACCTAAGGGTTCCTCTCCTGTTCTGACATGGGTCTTGGGGTGAGTATTCCGTTTCAAACAGGGGTTCAGGTCTCGACTTGTGTGGAGATATGGAACTCTGATTGCCTCTCGAGTTGACAAAGGGCCTTCAGGCACCCACGGAAGTTGAACTTGGGACCTGTGGCTCTTTTCTAATTAGCACGCGAGGCAGCAGAATTTCCTTCGTGTTGTGAGTTGATCTCGGCTGACATTCGAATCGTTGCAAGGAAATCAGGTTGATCTAGGGTGGATGGGTAAATACGTGGTTTTTGAATTGTGACAAGACCCCCGGGTTCCCCTCCAGTGTCAAGTAGATACCAGCCTCGTCTCGAGGTGCAAAGGGGACGTCGGCATTTCTTTCCAAGTGTAGCAGGGCAATCGACCCTCATCTCAACTTGAGGAGGGGAAAATGGGACTCATCTTGACTTGTGGTGGGAAACTCAGCATACTTCTTCAGTGTGGACAGGTATCTGGAAAAACTTCTGGAGTTTCTTGGAGCATGTCAAGTACACTTTTTGAAATGTAGCAGCGTCAATGGAGCACCTAAAGCGTGCAGGTGAGAATTTGGTGGGTTGGGTGGAGTTGTGGCAGGAAGCTGCAAGTTCCTCTCGAGTTGTGTGTCGACCTGGGGGACCTGCCCGTGGTTCCTAAATTAAGTAAAAGCTGCTTTGGTAATGCGAGTGACACCTCGGGATTCCTTGAGCATGGCTTCAGGGATTAATATGGCCTCATCTCGAGCTGAGGTGGGAACCTCCGGGTTCGTCTCTATTTCAGACATCAACTCGGGGTCTCTGCGATGTTGGAAGAGGGAAGTCAGGCCTCATTTTTTGTTGAGGAACGAAAGTCTGCTTACCTCGCATGGGTATTATGGGGTTTCAGGCCACGTGTCGAATTATATTTAGAAACTGTGGCTTTTTCCGGAGGATGTAACATGGGTGTCAGTGCTCCTTAATGTTGTGACTTCATCCTTGGGGTTACAGTCAAAGAGGTGCCCGGGCATCGAATCTTACCTTGAATGGATGGGGAAATCTGTGTTTTTCAGAATGTGGCAAGACCCACGAGGCTACCTTTCGATTACAGTGTGAGACCAGGCTAAACCAGGGATGTGACGGAAAGGAAGGAATTCATTTCCAGACAAAGCAGTGGAATCGATCCTCATGTCCGATTAGGAGAGAAGGGATCAGATTAAAGTTTTGTCAGGAACGTCGGTGTTCGTCTCTAGTAAGAACGGTATGTCGGGGAATATTTTGTGTTGCATTAAGGGTGTCAGGTACCGATTCGAAATTCAAGAGGGAACATGGGATTTCTCTCAAGACGCTCGGTGGGAAAGGGCCTCATCTCGCAATGATGGAGGAAACTCGTGCTTTTCCTCGAGTTGCAGTGGAATCCGGAGTTACAACAGGGACCTCACGGAGCCTCTCGTGTGGCCCAAGGGAAGACCAATCTCCATTCAAAATGGCGTGAAAGAGCTGGGGATTGCTCTCGAGTCGCTGCAGGGCAGAGAGACCTCTTCTAGTCTTCTAGGCTTGTGTCAAGTAACACTGTGTACCCCGTCAGGGGCGCTACGGATGTCGAGGTACCATTCAAGCTTCTGCAGGGGAGTCAAGCCTCGTCTCGAGTTGAAGCAAAGAACTCATCTCTCCTCTCGAGTTGCCAAGCCTAGCTCTTGAAGCCCATTGTGTTAAAAAAAAAAAAAAAAAGGAATCAAGCCTTCTGTGGAGTTCTGAGAGAGGACACAGGGTTGCTCTGTAGGCCCTGCAGGAAAAGAAGGGCCTCATCTGGCGAGGTCGGGGAAATATCATTGTGTTTTCTCGAGCTGTGGCTCATCGTGTGGTGTTTCTCTCGAGCTACGATGGGGAATTGACGGAGCCTCTCTTGTATCCCAAGGGAATTCCATTCCCCACTCGAGTAGGAGGACGGCCCGGGATGGCTCAAGAGTCACGGCATGGGAATCGGGATTCAAAACGTGTTAAAGGGGTTATCTTGATGTGTTTTTCGAGTTTCTGTAAGAATCCCTAGGTTCTCTGGGCTTGTGACGGTGACCTCTGGCAGCTTCCCTTGGTGCATATGAGAAGGGGGAATACTGTGCAGTTGAGAGGGATGTCTTGGGATTCCCCTGGGATCAGTGCCATGGAAGAGGGCCTCATCTGGAGGTGAGGCGGGAATCTCAGGCTTTCTTTCCTGTTTTGACATCGATCTCAGGGTCTCTGGGGGTTTTGAACAGGGAGTTAGGCCTCACCTCGTGTGGAGGCATGCAACTGCGCTTGTCTCTCGAGGTGTTCATGGGGTTTCAGGCCACTTGTCTAGTTGTCCTTGGACCAGACACTCTCTCCGTAGGCTGCACCCAGGGTGTCAGTGCCCCTTCGTGTGGGGACTTCATCCACGGGGTTCCAATGGAAAACGTGCGCAGGCATCGGGACTTCTCTTGAGTAGACGGGGAAATCCGTGTCTTTCGGAATGTGGCACGAACCACGAGGCTTCTTCTCGAGTTTCCAAGTGTGGAAGGTAGGGATCCCTTTCCAGACAAAGCAGGGCAATCGAATCACATGTGGAGATCAGGAGGGAAGAAGGGGCTCAGAGGAAATTGTCCCAGGAACCTCAGTGTTCCTCTCCAATGAGACGGGTATATTGGGTCACCTTTGAAGTTTCCTCAAGGCTGTCTAGTTCCGTTTCGATGATCCAGTAGGTTCATGGGATTTCTCTCGTCACGCTGCAGCGGGAAATGGCCTCCTCTGGTGATGACTGTGCTACCATGTGGTTATTCTCGACTTACTGTGGGATTCTCGAGTTATGACTGGCAACTCAGGGAGCCTCTCGTGTGGCCCCAGAGAAGAACAATCTCCATTCAAAACGACGTGGTAGAGCTGGGGATTGCTCTCGAGTCGCTGCAGGGCTAAGAGACGTCCTCTAGCCTTCTAGGCGTGTGTCCAGAAACTCCGTGCTCCCCTTCAGGGGCACTAGGGATCTCGGGGTTGCCTTCAAGCTTCAGGCGGGAGTCAGGCCTCGTCTCGAGTTGAAGCAAAGAACTCCCCTCTCCTCCGAGTGGCCAAGGCTAACTCTTGAAACCCATTGTGTTAAAAAAAAAAGGGGGGGGGGAATCATGCCTTCTGTGGAGTTTTGAGAGAGGACTCGGGGTTGCTCTCTAGGCCCTGCAGGAAAAGAAGGGCCTCATGTGGCGATGTCGGGGGAATCTCATGGTGTTTTCTCAACCTGCGACTCGACGTGTGGCATTTCTCTCGAGCTACGACGGGGAACTCAGGGAGCCTCTCTTGTGTCCCCAGGGAAATCCAGTCCCCATACAAGTAGTGAGGAGGGCCCGGGATTGCTCTCGAGTCATGGCAGGAGAATGGGGCTTTAAGACGTGTTGAAGAGGGTATCTCGAGGTGTTTCTCGAATTGCTGTAAGAATCCCTAGGTCCCTGGGCTTGTGATTGTGACCTCTGGCAGCTTCCCTTGGTGCCTATGAGAAGGGGGAATACTGTGCAGTTGACAGGGTTGTCTTGGGATTCCCCTGGGTTCCATGCCTTGGAAGAGGGCCTCATCTGTGGGTGAGGAGGGAATCTCAGGCTTCCTCTTCTATTCTGACATCGATCTCGGGGTCTTTGGGGGTTTTGAACAGGGAGTTAGGCCTCGCCTTGTGTGGAGGCATGGAACTCCGCTTGCCTCTCGAGGTGTTCATGGGGTGTCAGGCCACTTGTCAAATTGTCCTTGGAAGCCGCGGCTCTTTTGGTCAAATGCACCCAGGGTGTCAGTGCCCCTTCGTGTGGTGACTTCATCCTCGCGGTTCCATTGGAAAAGTTTCGCAGTCATCGGGACTTCTTTTGAGTGGACTTGGAAATTGGTGTCTTTTGGAATGTGTCACGTACCACGAGGCTTCGTCCTGTGTTTCAGTCTGAGTCCGGTCTCTTCGTGAGTTGAGACAGGAAGTTTGGGTTCTGTTTCCAAAGCAGGGGAATTGACCTTCATGTCGAGATCAGGAATGACGACAGGGCTCAGATTAAGTTGTGCTTGGAAATTCGTTGATACTCTCAAATGAAACGGGTATGTTAGGGAACTTTTCGAGTTGCATCAAGGTTGACAAGAACCATGTCGAATTTCAAGAGGGAAAGTTGGAAATCTCTCAAAGCACTGCAGGGGGAAAGGGAGCCGTCTCTCGATTACTGCGTAACTTTGTTGTTTTCCTCGAGATGCGGTCAGAATTTAGAGTTATGACTCAGAATTTAGGGAGCCTCTGTTCTTGTCCCAGGGAAGTTCTATCTCCATTTGAGTTGTGAGTGTGTCTGGGATTTGCTCTCAAGTTCCTGCAGGGCAAATAGACCTAATCTAGACTTCTGTCCAGAAATCACATATTCGTCTCCAATGGCGACAGGGATCTCGGTGTTGTATTTAATATTCACCCATGGAGTCAGGCCTCGTCTTGATTTGAAGCAAAGGACTCCACACATCTCTCGAGTTGCGATGACTATCTCTTAGTGCCCATTGATGGCCTAAAGGGAGTCAAGTCTCCTGTGAAATTTTAGAGGGGCTCTGGACTCTCGAGTTACGACTGGGAATACCGGGAGCCTCTCGTGTGGCCCCAGGTAAGTCAAATATCCATTCAAGTTTCATTGGGGAGCGCGGCCTGCTATCCAGTCATGGCAGGGAATCCAGCCTCAAGATGCGTTGAAAGGGAAATCTCATGGTGTTTCTCGAGTTGCGGCAGGAAACCCTGGGTTAACTCGACTTGTGATGGTGAACTCAGGGAACTTCTTATGGTTCCTATGGGAAGGCAGGAATACTGTCGAGGTGGGAGTTGCCTGTCAGAACTCAACTGGGGTCGGTGCAATGGAAGAAGGCCTCACCTCGAGTTGAAGCAGGAACCTAAGGGTTCCTCTCCTGTTCTGACGTGGGTTTTGGGGTGTGTATTCCATTTCAAACAGGGAGTCAGGTCTTGACTTGTGTGGAGACATGGAACTCTGATTGCCTCTCAAGTTGACAAAGAGGCTTCAGGCACCCACGCGAGTTGAACTTGGGACCTGTAGCTCTTTTTTAATTAGCACGTGAGGCAACAGAACTTCCTTCGTGTTGTGAGTTGATCTCGGATGACATTCGAATCGATACAAGGGAATCAGGTCTCATCTCGAGTGGATGGATAAATACGTGGTTTTTGAATTGTGATAAAATTCATTGGATTCCCCTCCAGTGTCAAGTAGATACC
>SJYU01008098.1:0-17621 GCA_006410795.1 Tragelaphus strepsiceros
GCTGAGTTTTCCAAATTTGCTGGCATATTGAGTGCAGCACTTTCACAGCATCATCAGTCATGTACAGATGTGAGAGCTGGATCATAAAGAAGGCAGAGCGCCGAAGAACTGACGCTATCAAACTGTGGGGCTGGAGAAGATTCTTGAGAGTCCCCTGGACAGCAAGGAGATCAGACTAGTCAATCTTAAAGGAAATCAACCTTGAATATTCATTGGAAGAACTGAAGCTGAAGCTGAACCTCCAATACTTTGGCCACCTGATGTGAAGTGCCTACTCATTGGAAAAGACCCTGATGCTGGGAAACACAGGGCAAAAGGACAAGTGGTTACAGAGGATGAGATGGTTGGATGGTATCACTGACTCAATGGACATGAGTGTGAGCAAACTCTGGGAGATAGTGAAGGACAGAAAAAAGTGCTGCAGTTCACCGGGTCGCAAAAAGTCAGACACAACCCAGCGCCTGAACAACAACGACATTTTTGCAGGCGGTACTACTGTCAGTTCTTTTAGTGATTTTAAGTATTCATGAGTATCATTATGAATATAATGAATATCATTATGAATATAAGGTCTTAAACAAAAAGTGCTACTCTTTTAAAGTGAAAATAATGAAAATTACATCTTTTATATTTTCACACTTTACAAAATAATTTTAAAAATTATTATGAAGTGTTCCAAGTCTATAAATGATCTTGTACTCAGTTTTTCCTGTTTTTCAGCTAAGAAAAGACTATTTGCAGCCTAGGGACTGCCAGTAGCTTTCACAGCTGATAGTGAGTATGTGCTGCTATATCATTTTTGGCAAGGATTAGTATTTCATCATTTAGACACATCAGGTACTTAGATTGCCACTATCATATAATTTAAATTGGAATTGTTTAAAATGATGAGAAAATGACAAAGTACCAATCAGAAACTGAATTATAGTATAGTGGAAAAGATTCATCCATGTGTTATTGTATTGATGGAAAATAAGACAATTTAGAAATGTTATGTTCATCTTTTTCTTTCTTGGTTGACTAACATTGACAATTGAATGTTTACGTCTCTTATTTCCACATAATATTCCCTGTGGTTTCTTCCTCAGGTATGACTTGCTGCATCTTTAAATTTTGTAGATAAAAAACTATTTCAGAAGCAAATATTAAATGTGGATGTGTGCTTTTACTTGTACAAATACACTGAATCATTATATTCTTAAATTTTCAGTAATGAAATGTGACATTCAGCTTTATATATTCACTAAGTTTTATGAACATAGTAGTCAGAAACATTTGTTTACCATCAAATCAATCGCAGATATATTAAGAAAGCCTACTTCTATAATTACAAAACTTGGGAGCAGAAGTTGTACTGTGTAAAACTCATCTATGTCACCATAGGTTAGAAAATTGCTGTCAAATGTGTTTTCTTCTAAGACCTTGCTTCATTAATCAGTAGCTCTATCTTTCTGAAAGATTCTCCATGAATACATCCCCTTTAAACATATACATACACATATATGCATATTTTTATCATTGTATGTATACATATAGTTAAACAATATTGAATTACATAAATGAAGAAGGGATTCCCAGGTTGTTCCATGGTAAAGAATCTACCTATCCAGCAGGAAATGCAGGTTCAATCCCTGGGTCAGGAATATACCCTGGAGAAGGAAATGACTATCCACTCCAGTATTCTTGCCTGGGAAATGTCATAGACAGAGAAGCCTGGTGGACTACAATCCGCTGGGTCCCAAAGAATTTGATGCAACTTAGTGACTGAATAGAAAGAGCATATAAATGAAAAACAAGAGTATGAGCATGCTGCCTCCCACCAGTTCTAACCTTTAGTCCTCAAACCCTTAGTATCAGGCAACCACTTATATATTTTCAAGTTCTTTCTATGATTAATTATCGCACCATTACTAAATTTTATAGTTAACAATATTTTCTCAATTTAGATATTATCTATTCATTTTCTCTTGTGACAATTACAATTTAACAATCCTTACACCACCTTTACAACCATGAAATGTCCTGGCTTTGAGGAGAAGAAGCCACACCGTAGAAAAAAGAAGCTGTGCTTCTTTCTTGATGTGTAATTTCACACTATAAGAATCCATTCTTCCTTGACCTTTCTGTTTTCAAAGATGGACAGTTGTGTGGATGTTTCTTTATATTAAAACTGGTTTGGCAAAACCAATACAATATTGTAAAGTTAAATAAAATAAAATTTTTTAAAAAAGAAAAAAAAACTGGTTTGGTGACTGGACATAAAATATTTGTTGTTTGAAACCACTCTATTTTTAATTTTTGTCTCAGTTACCAAGTCAAAGACAAAAAGTCTAATTTATTACAATATCCTGAATTAATATTTTCATAACAAATTCTTAAGTAATAATCAGAACTTATGCCACTTTGACTTTGAATTATCAGTCAGTGTCATAACAAACATTGTTCAGGATTAAAATTCCATATTGTTATTGTTTCCCACCTGTTTTTAGTTTTTCCCTTCTTTTAACTTTTATTTGCATTTATTAATAATTTTGTGGCATTTATCCCCAGCCATAAGTTTTTGTTTCTTCAGTTTCTTGTGGGATATCTTTTTCTTCCCTGCAACTTCCTCTTCTGGTTTAAGAACAACCTGATTTTTTTTTTTTTCCCCCAGTAAAAGGATCATCTCAATGTGGCAAGGAGAGCTCTTGTGTGGGTTGATCTGACCATGAGCTCTGTAAGTCCTGAACTACATCTTGGGGATTTTGTTCACCTGAAAGTGCTCAATGTTCAGAGAATCTATATATAAAGCCCTTAAGTTCAGTATTACTCTGCATACGTGGAGTAAATATTCAGCACTATTTTTGTGCCAGTGGGCCTGTGTCCAACCCCATTGTTTGGCCTATAATCACCTAACTAACTCCAACATTGTAACGACAGAATGGCACATGTTGCTCTGGAAAGGGACATCTTCCAGATACTTGATGACTTTTCAGATATATATACCCTTAATAGACTGGGTGGTTTCAGGAGCATTCTTAAAGTGAACATGAAGATTGAACCTCTTGATTTACATGATTTTGTGGGGTTTCTGGGTCAAATGAATAGCTACCATTTTCTAGGGGTCATCTCAGGCTGCTTAAAAGGAGAGTTTTTCTTTTTTTTTAATCTTATTTTTTTGTGCTAAGAAAAAACTTAATATAAGACCTAATATAGTACCATATTTTTAGATGTGCAATGCAGCATTGTTACGTGTGTGTAGATCTTATTAATTTTTCTTCCTTGCATACATTGGTGACCACATAACTTTACATTTTCCCAAAAGTATCTCCCTGATTTTTAACTATTTTTCTTCTTAGACATTTCTGTTTTACCTCCATCCTCTCCCCAAAGTCTAGTAGCTTATTGGGAATTCTACACAGATGACATCCAGTTTTAACTTAGGACGGCTTCACAATTTCCTGGCCACTGCTCCCTTTCCAGGCCCTTTGCTTTTTGACGGTCATGGTGGTTATGGAAGTATTAATATTCTTATTGTAAGAATGTATTTGTATGGGTTCACCAAAGAAGGATAGGAGGCTATTGCTGCTTATATTTGATAATATTTTTATTCTATTCTCAAAAGTAATTGAGTAGTGAATCCTGGAATAGAATTAAATTTTCCTCTGAAATTGAAAAAAAAAATATTTTTTTCTTCTAGCATCCATAGTTGATCTTTAGAAATCTGATGCTACTTTGTTGTTTATTCCTCTTGTTTGAGAGCACCCCACACATCACCCACAAACAGAAAGCTATTGGACTTTTTCTGTTTATAATTTAAAATTTTAGAATGTTTTATCTTGGTGAGATTTTGTCCAGTTATAATTCTGATATTTGGTAGACACTTTCAATTTGTAATTTATTTCTGTTCTAGGAAGTTTCATTTTATTATTTATTTAATATTTTCCCTAAGTTTTCCTTTTTTTAGTTTTCTTTCCCAATATCTCCAGTACTGATTATGTCATTTACTTACACTTCTTCTTTCTTTCTCTCTCTCTCTCTCTTTTGGGGAGGGGGTTAATTATTTCTACTGATTAAAACTATTCAATATTCTTCAGGAAGTTTCATATCTAAAGTAGATATGAAATTTCTGATAGAATTCTACTTAAAATTCATTATTTTAAAGTAACATGCCCTCCGTTGTTTCCTGCATATAGTAATTGCCTTATCACTCTAAATATTCTGTTAATCTTTTGTTTGTTTTTAGAAATATGTGGTGTTCTTTAATTTTTTATAACTTTTCATCTTTATTTTAAAAATATTTTATGAATGTATGATTACCATACAAAAACTATTTAGTTTTGAAGTTTTATTTTACTGCTTACACTATTGGCTGGTTATTTTTAATCTTCTTAACCCACTTTTCTTTTACTGATTTGTTGTCTTTGTTTTATATATTTTGTGATTGGGTTTTCCTAAAATAGCTAATAATCATTGACTATAATTTTATATTTAAAAGTGAAAAATAGAAAACATATTTTGAATCTGGAAAAAACATAACTAGGTTCAGTTTACCCAGGAGATAGAGTTTAATTTTATACCAAAATTCTAACTAGATCTATTTAAATTTATAGATACCAATAACAAATGAAAGTAGGGAATGAAAGGATATGTATAGTAAAAATGATAGCTTTAGTTTTGAGAGATTAACTCAAGCAGAAAATCCAGAGGTAATAATTTGAAAGAATATCCTCTGAAGAACCAAAAAACCCCTGAGATACTGTCATTTGAACATCTCTGCATCATAGGCCTCCATTTAACCACAAAATATTTTATTCTTCTATTTGATAAGTCCCATCCCTTGGACTGCAAGGAGATCCAACCGGTCCATTCTGAAGGAGATCAACCCTGGGATTTCTTTGGAAGGAATGATGCTAAAGCTGAAACTCCAGTATTTTGGCCACCTCATGCGAAGAGTTGACTCATTGGAGAAGACTCTGATGCTGGGAGGGATTGGGGGCAGGAGGAGAAGGGGACGACAGAGGATGAGATGGCTGGATGGGATCACTGACTCGTTGGATGTAGTCTGAGTGACCTTTGGGAGTTGGTGATGGACAGGGAGGCCTGGCGTGCTGCGGTTCATGGGGTCGCAAAGAGTCGGACACGACTGAGCGACTGATCTCATCTGATCTGATCTGATCCATGGTTTCAGAGCTTCTTAAACAGCAGTAATAGTATTCGACTTACATCAGGTGTTATGGAGTACAAGGAGATGACATTTCGGCTTATTAAAATTAGGATTACTTAAGAAGGAAGAGATATTCATTGTATTCATGAAGAATTGATAAAATTTCAGAAACAGTTCACTGGGGCAATATTTTCAAAGTAGGATCAAGTGTACAAGAGTAACTTTAGAGTACATGAATTATTTGTGTTCCAAAGTAAGATTTTCTAACACTTGTTGTGTGGATAATTTATGTATATGTGAGAGAAAGTTTTTGTATTCATAACTCATTTACATTCCAGAGTAAATTACAGCTTAAAATGCCTTGTTGCATTAATAATTTAATTTTATGGTTAAATCTCAAAGGTAAAAGTATATATGACGGGTTTTCTAAACCAAAATGACAAAATAACCCATTTAAAAATAGCTTCATAAAACATTATTCTATAGAAATGATTTGTACAATGCCAGTTATGGAAAACTTGTAAAGGGAAAATTAGTTGCTCAGTCATGTCCAACTCTTTGTAGCCTCATGGACTCTAGCCCACCAGGCTGATCTGTCCATGGGATCCTCCAGGCAAGAATACTGGAGTGGGTAGTAATGCCCTTCTACAGGGGATCTTCCTGATCCAGGGAGGAACCTGGGACTACTGCATTGCAAGCAGATTCTTTTCCTTCTGACTCACCAGGGAAGCCAATATAAATGGAAAAGAGAGATCATAAAAATGCAAGTTTGAGTTTAAAAAAGAAATAGAATGTGATTTATAACTCACTTATCACTCCAATACTCTTGCCTGGAGAATTCCATGGACAGAGGACCTGGCAGGCTACAGTCCATGGGATCACAAAGAGTCGGACACGACTATGAGACTAACTTTCCTTTGTAATTAAGTGCTGAAACATACAAATCCTGGTCTACCAAGATGTGTGCATATTTAAGATTATGTATCAAACATTAGAATGTGTGCTTATGAGATGGGAGAGACATGAACATAGGCAAAATCAATGAAAGAGGCTTTCTACTAATTCAAAAGCCTTAAGAGACTGTCGTTTAATATATACTGCTGTTATTCAGTCTCTAAGCTAAATGCAACTCTTTGATACCCCACGGACAGCAGCACTCCAGACTTCCCTGTTTTTCACTATCTCTCAGAGTTGGTGGAGTTTGCTCAAATTCATGTCCATTGAGTCAGTGATACCATCCAGCCATCTCATCCTGTTGTCCCCTTCTCCTCCTGCCCTGAATCCTTCCCAGCTTCAGAGTCTTTTTCAATGAGTCAGCTCTTCGCATCAGGTGGCCAAAGTATTGGAGCTTCAGCATCAGTCCTTCCAGTGAATATTCAGCATTGATTTCCTTTAGGATGGACTGATTGATCTCCTTACTGTCCAGGCAACTCTCAAGAGTCTTCTACAGTACCAGTTCAAAAGCATCAATTCTTCAGCGTTCAGCCTTCTTTATGGTCCAAATCTCACATACATGTGTGACTACTGGAAAACCATAGCTTTGACTACATCGATCTTTGTTGGCAAAGTGATGTCTCTGCTTTTTAATGTCCTGTCTAGGTTTGTCATAGCTTTTCTTCCTAGGAGTAAGCATCTTTTAATTTCATGGCTGCAGTCACCATCTGAGCAACCAACAAAGTCCTTCATTGTGTAAGTCCACTTTGTATATGCAACGCCTGGACAGCAAGGAGATCAAACCAGTCAATCTTAAGGGAAATCAACCCTGAATACTCATTGGAAAGACTGATACTGAAGCTGAAACTCCAGTGTTTGGTCATCTGATATAAAAAACTGACTCATTGAATAAGTCCCTGATGCTGGGAATGATTGAGAGCAGAAGGAAAAGAGGGCTTCAGAGGATGAGATGGCCGGACGGCATAAGTGATGCAATGGACATGAACTTGGACAAACTTCGGGAGATGGTGAGGAATAAGGAGGCCTGATGTGCTGCAGTCTATGGGGTTGTAAAGAGTTAGACATGACTGGGTGTTGAACAGCAACAACAACAATCCACTTATTCTGTTTGCACAGTTTAAAAAGTTTTGAAATATACATACCTACATAACATAACAATTAAGATATATCACATTTACATCACCCCAAATTTTTCTCTTTGCTATGATTTCCCCACCCTCAGCCCCAACAAACACTTATATGTTATAGTTTCTGTCATTATACATTAGTTTTGCTTAATCTAGAATTTCACATAAATCATAGAATATATTCTCTTTTGACTTTGACTTCTCTTGATAAACACAAGTCTTTAAGATTATTCTGTGTAGTTTATCAATTTTTATTCCTGAGGAACATAATATTTTATGCATGTAGCACAATTTTATATCCACTGAGCTGTTGATAATTATGACTACTTCCAGGAACAGTATATACCAAGCTACTCTGAACATTTGTCCTAAAATCATCGTGTGTATGGATATAATTCTGTTGGCCCACAGAATTTCAGTCTTATCATATGCTTTTTGTTAACTATATGAGAGACCATTAAATAGTTCTATAAAGTTTTTATCCCATTTTACATTACCATCAGCACTGTCTGTGTGTTCTAGTTGTACCTAGCCGTAACTTGACAGGTCCATTTTTTTTTTTTTTTTTTTGGCCAGGCAGGCATGTGAGTGATATTTTATGGATTTCAATTTGTACTTTCTAATGGCTATTTAATAATAAATAAATTAATAATAAATAAATAATCATTCATTTACTTTCTATAAAATGTCATTTCAAGGAATTTCTCAATTGACCGAATTTTTTCTTATAGAGTGCTTTATGATTGGGATACAAAATATTTTAGCATACATATCACAACAATTAATAAAATGTCCAGACAAAATTGTACAGCATATAATATATAAGAATAATACTGTCAATCAAATTTATTTAGTTGATATTTAAAGAGTAATACACAACAGCTTAATTCCTGGCTCCAGCATGGCTACATGGCTGAGCTTGTCACAAAAATATAATTTCTGAAATTTAGAGAAAATCTGGTGCTTTGTTGTGTTTATCAATATGTTCCTTATCTAAAGATTTCCTTGAAAATCTGTCATATTCAACTTTCACCTCAATACCATAACTTCTGTTACAATTTCTGTTAATATGCTATCTAGATTTGTCATAGTTTTTCTTCCAAGGAGCAAGCATCTTTTCATTTCATGGCTACAGTCACCATCCACAATGATTTTGGAGCCCAAGAAAATAAAGTCTCTCACTATTTCAAGTTTTTCCCCATCTATTTGCCATGAAGTGATGGGACTGGATGCCATGATCTTAGTTTTTTGAATATTGTGTTTTAACCCAGCTTTTTCACTGTCATCTTTCATCCTCAAGAGGCTCTTTAGTTCCTCTTTGCTTTCTGCCATTAGAATGGTAGCGCCTGCATATCTGAGGTTGTTGATTCATTCTGTTTTCTATTGTAGTGTCAAAGCTTTGATGACAAATGCCACATTTTAGCCTCCTTTCTTTCAAATTTTGTCTGCTATGTAATAAATACAATGGGCTCTATTAAACATTTATTTCAGTAGAATATGCTATAGTATTTAAAAGGTTAAATAACCACATTTTGCAATTTTTTGGGCTATCGGGCTTTTGAAGATTGTACAGTAGTTCCCACCTTATCCACAAGTGGATCCACAGTATCCACTGTGTTCCAAGATCTCCAGTGGATACTTGAAATAGCAAATAGTACTGGATCCTGTAAATACTATATTTTTTTCTATACATACATTCTTCTGTATGTATGAAAGTCAAGAACCTTTACCTTCTCACTAAACAGGGACATTTTACAGCTTCTCTTTGGTGGATCCAAATTACCAGGATCACTGATCTTTTGCTTAGGACTATTATTAAAGTGGGAACTACTTGAGCACAAGCACTGAAATGCTCATCAATCTGGAAACCCAGATGACTGCTAAATGACTAATGATCAAGTAGTGTATGTTGTATGGATATGGATAAAAGGCTGGTTTATGTCCTGAGTGAGATGGAACCAAACAATGAGAGATTTCATCCTGTTACTCAGAACGATACTCAGTTTCAAACTAACCAATTGTCAATTTTTGGAATTTTTCATTTACTATTATCAGACCTTAGTTGATTTCCACGTGCATGCTCAGTAGTGTACAACTTTTTTGCAATGCTATGGACTGAAGCCTGCCAGACTCTTCTGTCAATGGAATTCTCCAGGAAAGAATACTGGAGTGGATTGCCATTTCCTCCTACAAGGGATCTTCAACTAAAACCACAGAAAGTGAAAATAAATATGGGGGGTGGGGGTGGATTAGGAATCCGGCTGCAATGCAGGAGACCCTGGTTTGATTTCTGGGTCAGGAAAATCCCCTGGAGAGGGGATAGTCTACCCACTTTGGTATTCTTGTGCTTCCCCGGTGGCTCAGTCTGTAAATAATTCGCCTGCAATGTGGGAGACCTTGGTTCAACCCTGGGTTGGGAAGATCCCCTGGAGGAGGGCATGGCAACCCATACCAGTATTCTTGCCTGGAGAATCCCGATGGACAGATGAGCCTGGTGGGCTATAGTCCACGGGGTTGCAAAGTGTTGGACAGGACTGAGCAACTAAGCATAGCACAGCACATTAAAAATATGAGTAAATGAAGCTTATAAAATAAAGTAGAAAATAAGAGAATTCAAGGAATTTCTGAAATCATCTCCATGCTTCTGGGGGAAAAAAATGTACCAAATTAATTTCAGCTTTAAATGTTTTCAGAAAAGAGATCCCATAAAGTGGCCTGATTCATTAAGAGTACAGAAATAACACACACATACACAGAAACACAAGGTTAAAAAAATGTAGAAAAGCTATAGATTTGGGAAACATTTGCCAGACCAGTTTGACGAGCCTAGGTTGTAAGTTGAAATGAATAGCTCTACTTAAACCAAAATGTGAAACTGTAAGGTGAAATAATGGGACAGAAAGATAATAGGCATTACAGAGGAACTCCAGCCAAAACCCAACAACAGCTTTATATGTGGGTCATATAAAAGCTTTTACTGAAAACTCTGAATCTTAAATTCATAATCAAATATGATAGAAGGGGATGACTTCAGTGATAAAAATCTTAAATAAGAAAGAAAAGAGTATTTATTATTAAAGTTTTATAGGCTTGCATATACTATTTCTCCAACAACATATCAAGATGCCAATTAAATTGCTCTGTTTCAGTCCACAAAGCTAAGTAGAATGGAACTATTAACTAGTTGTAACTAACAATAACTTTTTTCAATCAACTCTGGATTCTTTAAAATCAAACTATATAGGATCAGTTGGTCAATCCTTTTTAAATTATGATGACATTATAAGCATTTTTTTTCTGCTTATATCTTTACATTTATAGCCTTTCATTTTATAAAATTATCTTAGAAAACCTGCAGATACATTTTTTATTCTACAATTTAGGTAACTACCAAAGATTAATTTACAAATAATTAAATTATCTGCCAAAGTGATATGTTCAGGTCTTACATAGCCTAGGGGAAGATTTCTTAATGTGCATACTGTATGAAATGCTTTCTGTGTCAGATAACAGAGTAATGTGACATAGTATTATTTCTCCTCTCTATTAAAAGCTCTGAGAAATTCTACAGTTAAAAAAAAAAAATTAACATATTTTAATCTAATATTTCTTACATGTATCTAATGAAATGCCATGATTACACTGCTCAGACATTCAGAATCACAAATCAAACTTCATGAGACACTAGTCTTTACTCAGTACTGAATTTATTTAACCTTTCAAAGAGGTATAAAATGCATAATAAGCCAACAGGCATGGTGATGACAAATTGAAATTATAATGGAGTAATCATAGTTCAGGCATACAAAATTGAGTCAGGCAGCCATTGAGGATCTGGCTCAGACACTCCCCTGCACCACTGAGAACTTGAACTTTCTGTGAACTGTACCAAACCCAAAGACCCCAGGCATTTTAAAAACATCTGCCAGCTGCAAATGTGTAGTCTTAAAATTGTCCTCCTTTATAAGTATGCAACCATTTTAGACCCCAACAGCTCATGTAATGTTGTAAGAGTTTTTGCTTTTTTTTTTTTACTTTATAAGCCTCCCCCACATTGTAGTCTGGTGGAAAGAGTTCAAGTGATTTTTGAATCTGTCTGCTCCTAACAATAATTATCTCTTTATTTCAATTAGGTTACCATTTCTGAAATTGAGTTAATGGTTTGCACCAAATATCCCCAAGTTACTCTGCACCTGATGATCCCAAAAGACCATGAAAATTAAGTTGAAGAAAAATTGACTGTGAGCAGACAGTCTCAATTTAGGCAAGACATCAGCTCTGCCATTACTCCAGACCAAGGGTAGGTAACTACATAGTTTCCATTTTCCAAGTTGCATCTTAATCAAACCAGTTAATTTGAACTTGATATACAGTTTGAACAAAAATATATAGCAACTGAATGTGTACATAATCCACAGCTATTTTTCATTACCTGTACTATTGTAGGTTCATAGGAATTTTGTATTGGGGTTTCATGGGAGATTTTATTAGATGTCACTGAGAGTACAGGAAATTTCACACAACATTCTGTTATTTATTTTCTTTTACCAAGTAAACATTATTATTATCCCCAGAGCACAATTTAAGAAATGGTTTTACTAAGAGTTAGATTAATTAATCTTCACATAAATTCACTAAAATATTATGTTAGAATCTTTTTTTTTGAACTTTTACACTTAACATGTGTTGCATTTAATATATTTGTTATGATCATGGAGATGGAATAAGGTAATTAATTTGTCTTGTTTGAGATCACCTAGTCATTCGCTCATGTACCGTGTGGCTCAAACAAAGTTATTACACAATGAGTACAGGTTGATCACTCCCCAGAAATGGTGGATAACTTTTTTTTAATATTGATAATTTAAAAAATTAACACTTTTTGTTCCAGAGTTTTGATGGAACAAAAATTCTTTATTCTAATCAATATGTGTGTACATGTATGTATGTATATATGCACATGTTAATGTATGTTAAAATATTTTAGTTACTATGTGGAATAAAGATAAATATGATAATGTTTCTACCTCGTGAGCTTACACAACACTGGAAATGAAACTACTATTTAAAAGTAAAGATACCAGATATTAAAATATCTAACTAAAAGTGTTAAGTTCAGAGGAATTTCAAATTATTCAGAGTTGAAACAGTTAGTGAAAGGTACATTTTGAAAATGACATTTAATTTGGGTTCTAATAATACATGACTATTTCAATAGAAATATATATGTACTCAGATTTTAAGAGATAAGTATCAAGGAAAAATACATAGAAGTAGGAATCTAACAAGGTATATCTAATCTGCTTGGATAGTGTGTGTGTGTGTCTGTGTGTCTGTGTGTCTGTGTCGTGTCTGTGTCTGTGTATGCTCAGTCACTCGGTCATGTCTGACTCTGTGAGACCCCATGGACTGTAGCCCTCCATGGAATTTTCCAGGTAAAACTACTGAACTGAGTTGGCCTTTCCTACTCCAGGTGATCTTCCCAACCCAGGGATCAAACCTGAGTCTCTTTGTGTCTCCTGCATTGGAAGGTGAATTCTTTACCACTGCACCACCTGGGAAATCCACACGTGTATAGTGGTGTACTGGAAAATAGAATCATACAGATATGTTTAAAGTATGGCTTTGAGTAAAAAAGTCTATAAATCATTCAGCAACCAATCAGAAACTATGAGTAAGGAGAGTGATATCATCAGAAAGTAAGAAAGTAATTAGGATCATTTAAGATCCATAACTATACAACTGATAGAAACAAATGTAGAGACATATGGGCATTGTAAGATAAGATTAAAAAATAAAGAAAGAAAGAAAGAAAAGGAATCATTCTACTAATACTTCAGATAAAAAATAGAGATTAAATATATTTCATTAAAATATTGGATATTTAAGTTCATTTAATTTTGTGTCAGGTGGACTGCTACTCTATATAAAAATGTTTATAGCTTTTGCACTGAGAAAGAAAATTTCCTTTTCAGATACACAGCATTGAAGAAAGGTTTGTACATAGTACTTACATTTTCAGAAACAGCTAAAAATTACTAAAAATGCTAATCAAAAATTTTTTTACAAATTCTCAATAAAAATATCAAAGAACTGATTACATTTTAAAATTGACAGGATACTTTAAGAGAAAGAGCACACTCTGATTGCTACATTGAGTACTATACAACAGAACTCACATTTGTCCCAATGAAGTATGATAAGCGAAATTTGATTTGTGTTTTGGTAGATTTCCACAGTGCTGAAATAGAAATCAACGGCCAACTGGGTTTGCATACCATGGGAAAGTTGAGAGGATATGTTCTCACATTGATTTGAGGCACTGAGTGTCACAGCCTTAGTATTATTGTAAAATAATATCTTCCACAGGATTTTAAAGATTGGCTTGACATTGAGCAGACCATGGGAGAAAGTAAACTGTAAAAACATGTGAGTTTCAGATCTGTGACCACCAAAACCTACATCTATGAACTTAGTGATATTTATTACTAAATACTCTTGCATTCAGTTCAGTTCAGTCGCTCAGTCATGTCCGACTCTTTGCGATCCAATGAATAGCATGCCACGCCACGCTTCCCTGTCCATCACCAACTCCCAGAGTCTACCCAAACCCCTGTCCATCAAGTCGGTGATGCCATCCAGCCATTTCATCCTCTGTCGTCCCCTTCTCCTCCTGCCCCCAATCCCTCCCAGCATCAGGGTCTTTTCAAATGAGTCAACTCTTTGCATGAGGTGGCCTAAGTATTGGAGTTTCAGCATCAGTTCTTCCAGTTCACCCAGGACTGATCTCCTTTAGGATGGACTGGTTGGATCTCCTTGCATTCCAAGGGACTCTCAAGAGTCTTCTCCAACACAGCAGTTCCAAAGCATCAATTCTTCAGTGCTCAGCTTTCTTCACTTTCCAACTCTCACATCCATACATAACTACTGGAAAAACCATAGCCTTTACTAGACAGACCTTTGTTGGCAAAATAATGTCTCTGCTTTTAAACATGCTATCTAGGTTGATAATAACTTTCCTTCCAAGGAGTAAGTGTCTTTTAAGGAAATATTCTCTAATGGTGAATTAAAAATAAATTTCATCCTAGGCCAAGAATCTCCAACAATAATGAGTGCAGATGAAAACTCTTAGCAGACAAAGCACCACGTGTAAAAACAATCAGAATCAAAACAGTAGATAAAAGTCCTCAAAGATTTCAGTTTTGGAAATTTTAGACATGTTACAAAATAATTATACTTGTTTAAAAAAATTTAAAGATAAGCTTGAAAATGCTTTTAAGTTTCAGAAACAATAAAATAAAAGCTAATGCATTAAGAAACAAAACACACTTGCAAAGACAGGAAATAAATTTTTCAAATGATAAATACAAAATTTTTAAATGATAAATACAATAGTTGAATTCAGAAAGTGAACTGGAAGTTTTCAACAGAAGATTAGTCACAGCTAACTTTATCTTTCTGATACCACTGTCCTCCTTAATTTGATGTCTGTTCTGAATTAAACTGTGAAGAATATTTATTAAACTTGATATATTTATATATTGTTAGTCACTATGGTGCTTATGCTTGGATATTAAAGAAATTTGTTTTGTGTATCAAAAATAGTAATTCACCCTGCTGTTTTTAAGTTTGATAGTTTCCAGTCAGTGACTGAATTTGATCATTGCTATGGGCCAAAGGATCTTGCTCATATTCATATTTTAAAGAATAATAAAAATAATTAAATCTTCCAATTTTAAAATCATTTCTTCTTTATCCATCAATGAAAATACACATTTATTATTATTTGCATATAATATTGGTTCATATGTTCACCAACTTTAATATAACTATATATTTCAAGTCATAACGGAATGCTTGCTGACATTCTAGATGGTATTAAATAACCAGTTTACATGAAGTAATGGATAGATCTGTCATCCTGGTTTTCTGACCAAATGCCTTACGAAATATTCTTTCCTGTTTGAGCACATTTGCCAGTCTAACAAAATCATGGATCTTCAGTTGTTTGTTATTATGGTCATGATCTGATCATTGGTCATATGCAAGACTCTTTTTAAAAAGCTCCCATATATATGCCATGATGAATGGGTTGGAGAAAATCCCACATACCTATGAACTAAAAAGTGGATAGCCCCTTTAAAAATAAGAATCTGAAGCCACTGTAGTTTAGTTCAGTTGCTCAGTCATGTCCAGCTGCTTGTGATCCCATGGACTGTACCACGCCAGGCTTCCCTGTCCATCACCAACTCCCGGAGCTTGCTCAAACTGATGTCCAATGAGTCGTTGATGCCATCCAACCATCTCATCCTCCCTCGTCCCCTTCTCCTGCCCTCAATCTTTCCCAGCATCAGGATTTTTTCAAATGAGTCAGTTCTTTGCATTAGGTGGCCAAAGTATTGGAGCTTCAGCTTCAGCAACAGTCCTTCCAATTCAGGACTGATTTCCTTTGGGCCACTGTAATCATGTTTCAATTTCTTTTATATTAAAACACTTGAGTCTACTTTAGAAATTTTATTGGGATCCTTTCAAGGGATCCAAATGACATTTTCCTAACAAACCACAATCTATTTTTAAATAATTTGTAAGAAAGCTACAATATGTTGCATTATTTTATATCATTATTTATGTGATCGTAGATGAAAACATTGTCTCCTTCCTTCCTATGTTTATAGTATTAGCTCTTAATACTGATACTAATTTCCTAAGCTTGTTGATACAATTCTATGCAAAACACTTTTAGAGAAGTCTGTACTAAAATAAATGATCTAATCAACCAGTTCTATGTCATATCCCTTTGTAAGCTTGAGATGCTTACTATCAAATAGCATTCTTCTCTAAGGACTCTTTTGTCTCTAAATGTCTTCCTGCTGCTGCTACTGCTGCTAAGTCACTTCAGTTGTGTCCGACTCTGTGCGACCCCATAGATGGCAGCCCACTGGGCTCCACCGTCCCTGGGATTCTCCAGGCAAGAACACTGGAGTGAGTACATTGTCATTTCCTTCTCTAATGCAGAAAAGTGAAAAGTGCAAGGGAAGTCCTTCCGTCAGTCGTGTCTGACTCATGGGGACCCCTTGGATGCAGCCCACCAGGCTCCTCCGTCCATGGGATTTTCCAGGCAAGAGTGCTGGAGTGGGGTGCCATTGCCTTCTCCAAAATGTCTTCCTAGTCCTAAACAAATATCTAGTCCTTTCTATTTTTAATTTGTGAAGCTTTTGCAAGATATATTTCTTCACATAGCTGTTAGTTTTCCCATTTCTTAATTTTTCACTTCCCACCTCTTCACTTACAATTCAAGACAGTCTTTTATTAGCCTCCCTCTCAATTCCTCTCTATTTACTACAGTGGCCAGTAATGTCATATACCATATACACTCTAGGGTGAAATTTATACACATAAATGAACACTAAAGTATGTGAGAACAAATTCATTCTCATATTCTTCCAATATACATTTGTGGAAAATATGCTGGTTTGTCATTTTTCTGATACTCACTAGATGACAGCCTGTCTTTTATGTTCCATGGTTAGAGCAATTAACTTCAGTTTGTTTTCTAGAATATTTTTGTTCCACCTTCTGTTAGCTACATACAATTAACAAAATGTATAGAATATGTGAATATAATTTTTGCATTGTTTCAAAACAAAAAGGATAAATTTACCCACCTTTTACCTCAATTTATTGTAGTGTTTCTGTTCTATTGTTGTCATTTCCAGGACTCACCTTTGAATGAACAGAAGTGAGGCACACTCTGCCTCAAGAAAGAGTCTCAGTAGCTGAAACTTACCACTACTTTTCGTAGTAGTTTGACAAGTTGTAGTGTTTGTTAATTTTTATTTATAGACCTTAGTAAAATAACAACCATGTCTTGACTTTGAGCATATAAAATAACAAATAGTTATCATTTTGGAGAGGTTAAATCTATTAGTTCCAGATAAACACTCTCTGAAGTCAGCAATTTTGGCATAAGTTCAAGATATCTGTTGTTTGGACATATTTTAAACTTAAATACTTTTTCCTTTTACAAATGTCATTTGGATAAAGATAATAATTCAAAACTAATAGCCATAACATTGTTTTTGTCTAATTTAAATATATAAAAATCAGAAAGAGACACAAATATATGGTCCCTAAAAATAACACTAACAAGGTTTTCCTTCAGAATCAATGAAAATGGACATGGAAAACTAGCTATGGATGCTCCACACATAAGTGACCTATCATATAACTCAGTGAGTATTCTTTGCTTGTTTTCATTCACACAAACAAGCAAAGGAACAAAAAGAACAAAGGTCATCCTGGAGAAAAAAATCAAACACCACTAGGAGATATTCTTTTTGTTTTTATTGTGAGTCTTAAGTCATATTAAATTGCAGTGACACAGGGATATTATA
>SJYU01008098.1:24522-59115 GCA_006410795.1 Tragelaphus strepsiceros
TAAAGCTGAAACTCCAGTATTTTGGCCACCTCATGCAAAGAGTTGACTCATTGGAGAAGACTCTGATGCTGGGAGGGATTGGGGGCAGGAGGAGAAGGGGACGACAGAGGATGAGATGGCTGGATGGCATCACTGACTTGATGGATGTGAGTCTGAGTGACCTCCGGGAGCTGGTGATGGACAGGGAGGCCTGGCGTGCTGTAGTTCATGGGGTCGCAAAGAGTCAGACACGACTGAGTGACTGATCTGATCTGATCTGATTCTTCTTGGAGTTCTCAAGGCGAGAATACTGAAGTGGTTTGCTTCCCTTTTCCAGTATACCATAGTTTGTCATGATTAATATGTTTAAGCAATTTTAAAGAGATGAAGAATGAAATTAAAATTTTGTTGATAGAGTACTCCACTTCTAGTTAGTGATGTTTTAATAAGGACTAGATTTATGATCCTGCTTGAGAAAAAGCAAAAAGTGTGTGTGTGTTGATTTTCAAGACATTGTACATAAAGCAGTATATGGCAGTGTATTTGGTTTCTAGGACTTCTGTAACAAACCATCAAACTGGATGGTTTAAACGAGATAATTTTATTGCCTTATGTTTGGAAGATGATAAATTAAAAATGAAGGTTTCATTGGGATAATTTTCCTTTGGAGAACTGTGAGTAAAAAACCTGTTCCATGCTTGTCTCCTATCTTCTTATAGCCTTAAATATTCCTTGACTACTAGATGTCATTCTCTCAGTGTCATCATGTCTTCCCTCAGTACATATCTGTGTCCCAAATCCCCTTTTTACATGAACACCATTCATGTTAAATTAGGGCCTACCCCAATAATGTCATCTTAATTTGATCCCTTGCCTATTACTAAATAAGGCCACATTATCAGATTCTGGGGGTTAGGGCTTAAACATCTTTTTGTAAGAGACAATTCACCCCATAGCAAACAACTAAGGAGAGTAATTCTGAAAGACAAGAAACAAATGCCACATGAGTGCTACAGTTGCTTTAGCATAGAGCTCTAAGGCCATTTCTAGAGCAGTACAAGAGAGGGTAACACATATGGAACCTAGCGAACTCCTGGACTGAGGTGATAAAATAGATGCACCAAGATGGTCAAGTTTATAAAACAGAGGATCAGAGTAGAGAGACCAGCATCAGAGCAATACTGGTCATTTGGAGGAGACACACTGAATTTTCAGCTGGTATTTGTAAGCAAAGGGATGAGAGGAATTTACCAGAAGCTGGGAAAGAGCCACATAAAAGAACTTTTTATATAGTGCCCAGTGCTCACCAAGGGCCAGAGAGAGTTCCTGTTCCCACAGAGCAGAATGGAGAACTTAGAACTCCTGGATCATTGGGTGGAGTATAGATAGAGATAGGGTTCTTATATGAGTAGTAGTGAAATATTAGCCTTTAGCCTTAGACTGAGCAAACTTAGCTTCCACTTAAAAATAAAAGCACTATGTGACATTTCCAAGTAGCTTAACTGTGGACAAGACCAGAGAGGAGAATACTTACAGGAATACAAGTATCTGAAGCAAGACAAAGCAAAATTCATAATTTCTGGTATATAATAATAATAATAATTACTGGGCAAGGGAAGAAGCAGGAAAATATGACCCATAATGAATATAAATATCAGTTAATCTTAAAGCAACAGAAAAGTGACACAGATGTTAGAATTTACAGAGAGAAACATCAGAAGTTATTATAAATCTACTTTATATTTTCAAAAATTAAGTGAAGACATGGATGATATAGAAGAGATCTAAATCAAATATCTAGAAATGAAGATTGCACTATATGAAGTGAAAAATTTATGGGGTGTGCTTAAAGCAAATCTGTTATTACAAAAGAAATAGTGATTTTGAAAAGGTAATTAAGTACTATCTAATATTAAACATATATATATATATATAGAATAAAGAACCAATACTATATTGTAAAGTAGTTATCTCCAATTAAAATAAATAAATTTATAAGAATAAAGACATGACCATAACATTAGTGAGATGAGTGTTTTCAAATAGAACTTTTATATGTCAGTAAGAAAAAGATAATCCAATAGAAAAATGCAAAACAATTTTAGCATTCATTTTGATATATGGCAAAACCAATACAATATTGTAAAGGTAAAAAATTAAATTAAATTAAAAAAAAAAGAATTTTAGCAACTTTGAGTTGGGAAAAAAAAAGTCATTATCATCCAATGTCATCCAAATGTCATTAAGCATGTGAATGATGTTTATCAAACATAAGGGCAATACATATCACAACCACAATGCAAAACAAAGGGTTGATGAGTTGTTGAAGATTTGAACAACTCCTCCTGTTGCTGGGAGTGTTAATTGATAATATCATTTTGGCAAATTATTTAGGAATAAGATCATGGCATCTGGTCCCATCACTTCATGGGAAATAGATGGGGAAACAGTGGAAACAGTGTCAGACTTTATTTCTCTGGGCTCCAAAATCACTGCAGATGGTGACTTCAGCCATGAATTTAAAAGACTCCTTGGAAGGAAAGTTATGACCAACCTAGATAGCATATTCAAAAGCAGAGACATCACTTTGCCAATAAAGGTCCATCTAGTCAAGGTTATGGTTTTTCCTGTGGTCATGTATGGATGTGAGAGTTGGACTGTGAAGAAAGCTGAGCACCGAAGAATTGATGCTTTTGAACTGTGGCGTTGGAGAAGACTCTTGAGAGTCCCTTGGACTGCAAAGACATCCAACCAATCCATTTTGAAGGCGATCAGCCCTGGGATTTCTTTGGAAGGAATGCTGCTAAAGCTGAAACTGCAGTACTTTGGCCACCTCATGCGAAGAGTTGACTCATTGGAAAAGACTCTGATGTTGAGAGGAATTGGGGGCAGGAGGAGAAGGGGACAACAGAGGATGAGATGGCTGGATGGCATCACTGACTCGATGGACTTGAGTCTGAGTGACCTCCGGGAGTTGGTGATGGACAGGGAGGCCTGGCATGCTGCGATTCATGGGGTCGCAAATAGTCGGACACGACTGAGTGACTGGACTGAACTGAACTGAACTGAATAAAGCAGAGACATTACTTTGCCAAGAAAGGTCCATCTAGTCAAGGTTATGGATTTTCCTGTGGTCATGTATGGATGTGAGAGTTGGACTCTGAAGAAAGCTGAGCACCGAAGAATTGATGCTTTTGAACTGTGGTGTTGTAGTAGACTCTTGAAAGTGCCTTGGACTGCAAGGAGATCCAACCAGTCCATTCTGAAGGAGATCAGCCCTGGGATTTCTTTGGAAGGAATGATGCTAAAGCTGGAACTTCAGTACTTTGGTCACCTCATGAGAAAAGTTGACTCATTGGAAAAGGCTCTGATGCTGGGAGGGATTGGGGGCAGGAGGAGAAGGGGACGACAGACGATGAGATGGCTGGATGGCATCACTGACTCAATGGACGTGAGTTTGAGTGAACTCCGGGAGTTAGTGATGGACAGGGAGGCCTGGTGTGCTGTGATTCATGGGGTCGCAGAGTTGGACACGACTGAGCAACTGAACTGAACTGAATAAAGCTGAACCTCAGTTGATAAAGAATCTGCTTGCAGTGCTGGAGACCTTGGTTTGATTCCTGGGTCGGGAAGATCCACTGGAGAAGATGCAGGCTACCCACTCCAGTACTTTGGGCTTCTCTTGTGGCTTAACTGTTAAAGAATCCATCTGCAATGTGGGGGACCTAGGTTTGATCCTTGAGTTGGGAAGATCCCTGAGAGGAGAGAAAGGCTACCTACTCCAGTATTCTGGCCTGAAGAATTACACGGACTGTTTAGTACATGGAGTCACAAAGAGTCAGACATGACTGAGCAACTTTCACTTTCAGAATATAGCTGAAAATATGCATACCTTGTGACCCAGCATTAGTAATCGTAAGTAGATACTTAACAAAAAATGCACACACTCACATATATCCAAACATGTATTTACATGTGCATGGATGTTCATGTACACATTATTTTGAATAGCCCCAAATTTAAAATTATTTTTCAACTTTAGAATGAAAGGATAGTTGATCACATATTTATCCAATATAATACTATAGAGCAGAGACAATTAGTGAACTACTATTTACAGTATTATTAATACAGTTCACAAACAGACACAAACTATTCATTCCATATGATATAATTTATATAAAGTTTATAAAAAATATGATTTACAATGTTAAAAGTGAATTTGGCTGTAACGACTGGCAAAGGGCATATTTTCTTCTTTACTTTTACCTTGGATGAGGTTCAACTCAATCCCAGTTCCAGAGATGGAAATGTGCCCCATTCTCAGCCAGTCAGTTGTTCTTGTCCCCTACTTTAATCAGAAAGGGCAGGTGATACTCTTTGGACAAATGAGAGTAAGCCCGAGATACATATTGGATTTTTCATAAAGAGGAATTATCTCAGGAAGCCACCAAGTAAACTTACCTGAGAAACAAGATGAAATGGAGCAAAGTAAGACTAACAGATATATAAAAATGATATGTAAAATCAAGACATAATGTTATTGTTATAGTCTTTTAATTCAGCTCTGCACAAAGCTTTGATAGATTCTGTTACTGAGTGAATAATTTCTTTAGTTCTATTTTTAAAAATGCCAAGAAAAATAGACACATCCATAAACCTTAAAAGGCATTTTAACATACAATAATTGATAAAATAAAAAGTCCTAAAAGACATAACATTGAATTAAACATGTTGGTTTAGATGCTTAGTAATCAATAAGTAAAAGAAAAGCAACAAGAATCCTCTGTCCAAAAATGTACAAAATAATTCCATGTGGATTAAAAACTGAATATTGGCAGGCAAAAGTAAAATGTTTGAATAAATAATATTTGAAAATATCTGGATGAACTAAAGAGAGAAAAGACATACATTAAACAATAAATAGAGAGAACATATCACAAGGAAAAATATGAATAAATTTTAATCCAGTAAAATTTAAAAGTTCTGTTCATTAGAGTTTTGTGTAAAATATTGAAAAGAGATCACAGATGGGAAGGATTTATTGGAAATATGTACAAAATATATAATTCGCATCAGATCAGATCAGATCAGTCGCTCAGTCGTGTTCGACTCTTTGCGACCCCATGAATCGCAGCACGCCAGGCCTCCCTGTCCATCACCAACTCCCGGAGGTCACTCAGACTCACATCCATCGAGTCAGTGATGCCATCCAGCCATCTCATCCTTTGTCGTCCCCTTCTCCTCCTGCCCTCAATCCCTCCCAGCATCAGAGTCTTCTCCAGTGAGTCAACTCTTCGCATGAGGTGGCCAANTACTAGTACTTAGTATGCACTTAATTAAGTCTTAAGTACTCAACTAAGTATTAAGTACTTAATTAGCATAAGTATATATTAAACAAAGACCAATTTTTTAAACAAAGACCTCTTTAGAGGAAAAAAGACCTGAGAAAATACTTAATAAAAGGGGAAACCATAGTGGCAAATAAAAACTAAAATTTACCAGCCACACTGGTAATCAGATAAATGCAAAAATAATGATATAAACAAAATAAACTAAGTATATACATTTTTACCCATTCAAAGTTAGTAAATAAGCATTTTTTTTTAATTCGTAACTTAAAAAATTGACAATAGTGTAGAAAAGTTACACACTAGCCTTACACACTGCTAGCATGAATGTAAATTAGTGCAAACCATTTTGAGAATGAAATTAACTTTATACAATAAATTTTACAATGTGTATATTTAAAACTCAGCAATTCACACCTGGGCTTGCACTTGAGAGAAAAACTTACACATATCCAGGGGAAGATATAAAAACAATTTATAGCAGAACTCTTTGTGACAGAAAAAACTGAAACCTGTTCAAACCCCATCAATATCAGAGTATATGAATCAAATTCTCAGTATTCATACCAAGGAATATCAGCAGTGGAAATCTATAAGCTACAACTTGAATAATATAAATACATTGTAGACACACAATGTTAAGTGAAAAAAGCAAACTGTAAAAATATACATGTAGTATGGTTCTGAATTTTTTTACAGTGAACCAAAATATGTAATAGATTATGTCTATATATAGAGTATATGATAAGACTGTGACAAAATAAGAGAAAACATTAAATATTGAGAACTAAAGATATTGCTCACCTCTTAGGTAAGAGGGGGAAATGAGTTCAAAAGAGGGCTCACAAGAGCTGACAGATTTGAAGGGGATACTTTAGAAAAAAATAAATTCAAAGATATACAGATACTTTTTAAACTATTTTAATCTACACATACACATTACATAAACATTCTATTGCATCTAGTAATATTTAATATAACTAATTTTAAATGTTGTCAAACCCTATAGCTAAAGAATTTCTCATAATAAAATATGTACAAAATTTTAATTCTTTTTCTGTTCATCTATATTTCACAGGAGGAGAATTTAATGCACATTTGCATAGCAACTCATCACATTTGTATTAGTAAATATAGATGAACTGAAATACTAACTTCAAAATATAGCAGAATATAATTAGCCTTCCATTCACATACTAATTATGGATTCTGACACCCCACTGAAGATCTCTCTGTGGTCCCACTCCATCTGCTAATCTTCATATGAGGGCATCTATATAAGCCCCAGGATCCCCATCTGACCTTTGAAGCTGATTGAACATCTAGAAGGCAGGTAACCCAAGCTACATTTGGGTGTTTGGTCACTGGATGCACCCTGTGAAAATGTAGCTGGAATATCTGTTCTCATTCTCAGGAAAATGAATTCAGAACTACTAGATTAATCAGCCATTAACAGGAGTTGAAATGGAAAACAAGCATGAGCTAGACATACCTTGGTGTGGTGATTTTAATCTGAAGTTATGAAAAAATAGGGGCTTCCCAGGTGGCACTAGGGGTAAAGAACCTGCCTGCCAATGCAGGAGACATAAGAGACACAGCTTCAATCCCTGGGTGGGGAAGATACTCTGGAGGAGGAAATGTCAACCCATTCCAGTAATTTTGCAAGGAGAATCCCATGGACAGAGAAGCCTATAGTCCATAGGATGGCAAGGAGTCAGACACTATTGAAGTGACTTAGTGACACACACATGAAAAAGTAGAAACTAAGGTAGAACTGGACATGGAACTTCAGACTGATCCCAAATAAGCAAAGGAGTACATCAAGGCTGTATGTTGTCACTTTGCTTATTTAACTTCTATGCAGAGTACATCATAAGAAACGTTGGACTGGAGGAGGCACAAGCTGGAATCAAGATTGCCGGGAGAAATATCAATAACCTCAGATATGCAAATGACACCACCTTTATGGCAGAAAGTGAAGAAGAACTAAAGGGCCTCTTGATGAAAGTGAAAGAGAAGAGTTAAAAAGTTGGCTTAAAGCTCAACATTCAGAAAACGAAGATCATGGCATCTGATCACATCACTTTCACTTCATGGGAAATAGATGGGGAAACAGTGAAAACAGTAGCTGACTTTATTTTTCTGGGCTCCAAAATCACTGCAGATGGTAACTTCAGCCATGAAATTAAAAGACACTTACTCCTTGGAAGGAAACTTATGACCAACCTAGACAGAATACTAAAAAGCAGAGACATCACTTTGTCAACAAAGATCCGTCTAGTCAAGGCTATGGTTTTTCCAGTGGTCATATATGACCACTGATGATGTGAGAGTTGGACTATAAAGAAAGCTGAGCACCGAAGAATTGATGCTTTTGAACTGTGGTGCTGGAGAAGACTCTTGAGAGTCCCTTGGACTGCAAGGAGATCCAACCAGTCCATCCTAAAGGAGATCAGTCCTGGGTGTTCATTGGAAGGAATGATGCTAAAGCTGAAACTCCAATACTTTGATGCAAAGAGATGATGAAAAGAGTTTAATCATTGGAAAAGACTCTGATGCTGGGAGGGATTGGGGGCAGGAGGAGAAGGGGACGACAGAGGATGAGATGGTTGGATGGCATCACCAACTCAATGGACACAGGTTTGGGTGGACTCCAGAAGTTGGTGATGGACAGGGAGGCCTGGTGTGCTGTAGTTCATGGGGTTGCAAAAAGTCGGACATGACTGAGCAACTGAACTGAAGAGAACTGAAGAGTAAAATAATCAGTACCTATGAGGAATGAAAAGAAAAAGAAGGGAATAAATCACCTGTGAGGAAGGTCAAAGGAAATAGATATGTATAGAGCAAATCATTCATATCAATGATGGAAAATGAAAGCTTAAGCCGTAGATTTTTCCCTGCTGAAACCTGTAAAAGGCCTTACACTCATGTCACTACTTCTCTACCTAAGGTCTAAGGTTTTTTGACCTTTCTTGACCTTTTAGATATAGATGATTTTACAGTATAGATTTTCTTGTGTCAAATTTAATTATATTAGCCATTCTGACAACATACGGTAAGACCACTTAGAACAGTGTAACATTTCTACCCAAACTATAATCTTAAATGTGAGGCAAAAGTTATCGATTGTGAATAAGTATATATTTGTGTGCATGTATGTATGCATAAACACATATCTTGTACATGTATACATAAAATTAGTTTTAATCTGAAATCTGTGTATTATTCTGATTATTCTATTTTGGGATTATTGCCAAAATTTTAAAAAATCTACATCCTGGTATATGCAGATGATATTCCCTATTTGTTCCTGGACTTTAATGAGTGATGCACCATAATGCAAAAGGTAGTTCATTTTCTACTGTTCATCAAAAAGCTCTTGCCTAAAATGTAAGATATGACCCCCCCCACACACACACTTCCCTCAACACAAAATCCACCTGCGCCAAGTCCTGCATGCATTAGAATATGAATTATGTGACAGCAGCTGTAGTTATGTTCAAGTGGATGCATATTCTGGCAAGCACTTTACATCAACCTGGATCTGCTTGACATGAGAGTAGGCATATTTATATTCTCTTTGTTGAATACTGATAATGTAATATTTATAGTGTGAAAGGCATGCCTTTATTCTGATGCACATTACATTTATTAATTACATTTGCATGCAGAGAAGAGTGAAACAATGGATGAACATGGTTGATCTCTATCTGAACACATTGGTCTATTTACTTTTCTTATTGCTTTACATGGTAAAGCCTTATCTAGGTTTACTTCTAAAATTATAAAGTCTATCTAAAGCATTTTGGGTTATTGGAAAAGACTCGTTTTCACACTATCTTACAATAAAAATTTCCCAGATTCACACATTATAATACTAATACAAAGTGTATGGATTTTCTCTATTCTTACCTCTGTGTGTATGTGATCAGTCGAGCCTGAATATGTATAGCTCCTAGACACCCACCAGGCTCCGTTGCCCATGTAATTTTCTAGGCAAGAATACTGGATTAGGGTGCCATTTCCTACTCTAGGGAATCTTCCCAACCTACCCAGGCATGGAACCTGCATCTCTTGCATCTCCTGCATCTCCTGCACTAGTGCAACCTGGTAAGTCCCTTTCTTACCACCACTTTTACTGTAATCTTTAACCCAAAAACAGAGGAATAGAATAAGACCAAATATTTAAAATCAGACTTTAAGAAAATATGTTCTTGCTTACCCAATGTAAGAATCTGCACAATGTAAAAAGTTAGAGAATTCTTAAATGTTCTGAGATTTTAATTTTATATAGAATGTTCTTAATATATGGCTAGTTTCAAACATTACTTCAGTAACAAGTTTTTATTTACACCTAATATGTGTAATCTACAATGATGTGAATGAATTACACATACACTGCTGAAACCCAGAGATGCATATGAAAGTCATTTTGTAACTCAACATTTCCAAGACTGTGTCACAGTCACTAGTACTTGGAATGTTATTGTGTTCTGAAAATGAAAGTGTTAGTCGCTCAGTCATGTCCAACTCTTTGTGACTCCATAAACTGTAGTCTGTCAGGCTCCTCTCTCCATGGAATTGTCCAGGCAAGAGTACTGAAGTGAGTTGCCATTTCCTTCTCCAGGGGATCTTCCTGACCCAGGGATGGAACCTTGGTCTTCTGCATTGCAGGCGGATTCTTTACCATCTAACCTGAAGGAGTCTTTGGGCCTGGAAAAGAAAACAACAGTCTCAAAGGCCCTTGGTGAATTAATTATCTAACTTGGGGAAAAACAAAACTGAACTTTAGGTCCCGCCCTGATGCTCCAGGTCAGTTGCATCTACCTGGCACTTATCACCCCCTGCCCAGAGGACTTATCACCCTGTGCCCAACTACAAATGCCATCTCAACTAAAGAACACCCAAAATGTCCCACCTGACTAACGTTTCCCTTAGCGCTTCCACAAACCTCCCTTTAAATATGAAGCCCCCTTGATCCCTTTCACTCTCTCAGCCTGGTCGTTAGGCTGACTGTCGCCCCTCTTTGCCTGAATAAAGGTAATCTACCTCTGTTGTGGTCATCTCTCCTTCTTTTCTGCCTCACTGAAACTATACCTTACATAAACCACCAGGGAAGCCCTATTGGTATCTATGTAAAGCCAAAAACAACAGTTAAAGGTGATGGGGAATGCTGAATTATCAACAAATTAAAGAGATTCCTTTATTTTAGAATTATTCATAACAGTTACCATGCATGGTGCATAGCTGAGAGAATGCCCCATGTAAGGTCATCAAATTTATTTGACCAGTATTTTTTTTTTATTTTAAACCCAATTAAACAGCCTACTTAAAATTAGTCTTAAGTATAACTTTCTACCAATTTTACCCCTTACCAACTTCATTCTTTTAGGATGGTTATTTTTATAGTTCAGTTTGATTGAAAACTTTTTAGAAATGAGTACTTTCTGGTTGATATTAAACTTCAAGTTGTAATAGAAAAATTTACAAGTAAATAGTATACCATGCAGTACATTAACATAAGACTCTCAGTAAAACTAAATCACACAGAGTTTATTGCCTTAGCTAGCAGTTCCTATTTTCTTAATGTAGATTTTGGATTCAAAGATACTTGAGAAACAATCTTTAGTAAAGGGTCTTTTTAGATGGTTATTGTTTGTTTGTCTTTCATGAATGTTAAACAATTCTTTCTTGGACTTTTGTTAAATCATAACTATAAATCATAAAATTTTTCCATAGTAAAAGATAACCAGTTATTTGCTTTATATTCTTATTTTAAGTATATTTAATCTTATTACATGATTTTAAACATAAATGCCAGAGAAGGCAATGGCACCCCACTCCAGTACTCTTGCCTGGAAAATCCCATGAATGGAGGAGCCTGGTAGGCTGCAGTCCATGGGGTCGCTAAGAGTCGGACACGACTGAGGGACTTCACTTTCACTTTTCACTTTCATGCATTGGAGAAGGAAATGGCAACCCACTTCAGTGTTCTTGCCTGGAGAATCCCAGGGTTGGGGGAGCCTGGTGGGCTGCCATCTCTGGGGTCGCACAGAGTTGGACATGACTGAAGTGACTTAGCAGCAGCAGCAGCAGCAAGCATAAATGCAGTAGAAATAAGCAGGTTGTTAAGAAAATAGGTTGCAATTTTTGGTAAACATACATCTCAACACTAGGTTTATATGTGTGTAGGTGTACATCTAGTAAACTAGATGTTCATATTTCAATAGACTGGCTAGTCATCTTTAGTGTAAATCAGGCATTGAAATATGTATAATATTATATCTGAAATGTATTAATTGTTCAAACTAAACACTATCATGTTACAATTTATTCATACTAGATGTTTGTAATGTTTCTGATAATCAATAAAAGAGATTCTTGATTTAAAAAAAAAATAAAAAAAAAAAATAAAGGACATTGAATAATCTGGCAAGTCCATTCATTACAAGTTTAGAGAGTCTTCTATAACATCAGTTTACATTTTGCTTTATGCAGCAGATAAAAATAATGTTACATCTTGGTTAAATAACAAGGAATCTGAAGATCAACAAAAAGTGGGTAGAAACACTTCCTTCTAAGGTATACTGCATAAAGCAATTGAGTACTCATCTGTTAAGAAACTGCTTAACAGAATGATAATGATGTTCGGCATTCAGTAGACAGTGTTTGTTAAGTCACTGAAGAAGTGAATGATTTAATTAATATTGATAATTTATGAATTTTACTCTGAGAAGGCAATGGCACCCCACTCCAGTACTCTTGCCTGGAAAATCCCATGGATGGAGGAGCCTGGTGGGCTGCAGTCCATGGGATCGCTGGGAGTCGGACACGACTGAGCAACTTCACTTTCACTTTTCACTTTCATGCATTGGAGAAGGAAATGGCAACCCACTCCAGTGTTCTTGCCTGAAGAATCCCAGGGATGGGGAAGCCTGGTGGGCTGCCGTCTATAGGATCACACAGAGTCGGACACGACTGAAGTGATTTAGCATAGCATATGAATTTTACTGACACAAAAGATAGATGACTCATATGTGTTAATATAATATGCAATGCTCACCTTAATCTGGAGGAGGAAATGGCAACCCATTCCAATATTCTTACCTGGGAAATCCCAAGGCCAGAGGAGCCTGGTGGGCTATAGTCCATGGGATTGCAAAGAGTCAGAAATGACTGAGCATACACACACACGCTCACCTTAATAATCACTGATCTAACTATCCTATTGGAAGGCATATAGGAGTGGGTTCAAGTGTATTTATCATCTAGTGGCACATGAGGGTGGAGCTAGCTAGCTCCTGGTATCAAATATATGAGGAAGCCCATTCCATCCAGTTCACTTCAAAGAACCATATACTACATGCTGAAACAGCTGAGAAATGATACTAAAACTTTATATAGCCTAGAAAAGCAAAATCCGAGCCATGGCCATGAGTAAAATTCATAGTTTAACAAGAAAAAGCAAATTCTTATCAGGAAAACTTCAAGGTTCTGTATCGAAGGTAAAGAACTGCTAATTGCAAATTAATGGCAAGGTGAGAACGGTAATTAGTTTCAGAAAGTTTGAAGTAATATCTTTAAGAGTTGTTGTCCTTGGCAATTCTCTTGAAATATAGCAGGGATCCACAACTGTGCGTACTCCTGGGTCTGTCCGATGGCATAGCTCATTAATCCTCTCGCCCAGCACCTTAGCTTAAAGTTATTTATGACTTCAAATATGACATTTTTCTGTTCTTTTTGAAATTCCGTCTCGTATTTCTATTCATTAAGAATGATTTCTCAAGCCATGGGGATTTTTTTTTTTTTAAACTGTGTTTGCATATCTTTTAATTCAGAGCTACATTGTAAGATTTTTTCCCCCTCTCCATTTTCATTTGGTTTAAAATTCTTTATACTTCACTTCTCCATCTCTTTTAACATTCTATAACAATAGAGCAAACTGAGTACCACACTTAGGTGAAGGCAGAATCAGAAGGTGAAGTGGTTGCCTAGCAACATCACCTGTGAGTAATTAAGCATCTCTGAGAATTTCTGAATTTTGCTTTAAACTCTTGGCCTTGTTACAGATAGCTATTTGGACTAGTTGGACTCTGCCTGTTCCATTAAAGCTTGTAATGCCCAAGATGGAGAATCAGGTAAGAAGACTTTATCACAGGTTGTTTTTTGACAAGTTCACATCTCACTCCTTTCCTTGCAGTCTGCCTAAGGCACATACCAAAATAAGTACAGATGACTGTGATTGTCACAGATAAAAACTTACTTCCCCTATAAGCAGTTTACATTACAACACTGTATTTTGATTCCTAGCCATTCATTGTTTTACTTTGGCTTAAGTCAGGGCTAAAAATATGTGGAAGCATCCAATTCAGGTGCTCTGACAGTAGGGCACGTCATTTACATGTGAATAAGGTGGGTTTGAATAGCTAAAGAATGTTGCAAGCTGTTAGTATTCTTCCAAATCTGAATGCTTAAAAATCATTTCAAGCTACAAGTAGCGTGTTGTATGGAATTCTATCACATTTTATAACCCCTCAATCATTATGCTCTTTGGCAACTTTTTAGAACACTCCTTTCCCCAAAGAAGAACATTTTCATCAAAGAGCATCCCCTGAAATACATTATGAGAACAAAGACTTTGGAATGCTCTCAATTTACTCAACATATATTTATGGAAATATATATGGCTGTGGGACCTCATATATAAATAAAATGACTAAACCATGGGATTTAAAGAAAGTCAACATGATTATAATACCAAACTGTTTCAATTAAAATGCTAATAATTTTGCAGTTAAAACATCAATGAAATAAAGGTTAAAATGATCCCACAGCCTAATGAAATAAAGAGCAAAAAATGAACTAATGATACTGAAATGTTGGGTATTCTTTAGAGGTTCTGAAGAGCTCTAGTACCATAGTACTTTATGTCTCAGCACAGAAATAATTCTGTGAGAGGCAAAGTGGTATATAAGAAGTGGGCTTCACAGGTGAATTCTACCAAAAATTTAGAGAAAAGTTACACTTATCCTACCCAAACTCTTCCAGAAAATTGCAGAGGAAGGTAAACTTCCAAAATCATTCTATGAGGCTGCCATAACCTAATACCAAAACCAGACAAAAAATGTTACTAAAAAAGAAAAATATAGGCAATGTCACTGATGAACACAGACTCAGAAATCCTCAACAAAATTCTAGCAAACAGAATCCAACAACATATTAAAAAGATCATGTATCATAATCAAGTGGGCTTTATTCTAGGATGCAAGGACTTTTCAATATATGCAAACCAATCAATGTAATACACCCACATAAACTAATTGAAAGATAAAAACCATATGACTATTTTAATAGATGCACAGAAAGCCTTTGACAAAATTCAATACCCATTTATTATCAAAACTCTCCAGAAAGCAGGCATAGAAGGAACATACCTCAACATAATAAAAGCCATATATGATAAACCCATAGCAAATATTATCCTCAATGGTCAAAAATTGAAAGCATTTCCTCTAAAGTCAGGAACAAGACAATGGTGCCCACCCTCACCACTGCTTTTCAACATACTTTTGGAAGTTTTAGACATAGCAATTGGAGAAGAAAAAGAAATAAAAGGAATCCAGATTGGCAAAGAAGTAAAACTCTCACTGTTTGCAGATGACATGATCCTCTACATCAGATCAGATCAGATCAGATCAGTAGCTCAGTCATGTCCGACTCTTTGCGACCCCATGAACCGCAGCACGCCAGGCCTCCCTGTCCATCACCAGCTCCCGGAGGTCACTCAGACTCGCATCCATCGAGTCAGTGATGCCATCCAGCCATCTCATCCTCTGTCGTCCCCTTCTCCTCCTGCCCTCAATCCCTCCCAGCATCAGAGTCTTCTCCAATGAGTCAACTCTTCGCATGAGGTGGCCAAAATACTGGAGTTTCAGCTTTAGCATCATTCCTTCTAAAGAAATTCCAGGATTGATCTCCTTCAGAATGGACTGGTTGGATCTTCTTGCAGTCCAAGGGACTCTCAAGAGTCTTCTCCAACACCACAGTTCAAAAGCATCAATTCTTCGGCGCTCAGCCTTCTTCACAGTCCAGCTCTCACATCCATACATGACCACAGGAAAGACCATAGCCTTGACTAGGCGAACCTTTGTTGGCAAAGTAATGTCTCTGCTTTTGAATATGCTATCTAGGTTGGTCATAACTTTCCTTCCAAGGAGTAAGCGTCTTTTAATTTCATGGCAGCAGTCACCATCTGCAGTGATTTTGGAGCCCAGAAAAACAAAGTCTGACACTGTTTCCACTGTTTCCCCATCTATTTCCTCTACATAGAAAACCCTAAAGACAGCACGAGAAAATTACTAGAGCTAATCAATGAATATAGTAAAGTTGTAGGAAATAAAATTAATACACAGATATCCCTTGCATTACTATACACTGACAATGAGAAAACAGAAAGAGAAATTAAGGAAACAATCCCATTCACCATTGCAATGAAAAGAATACTTAGGAATAAATTTCCCTGAAGAAAGAAAAGGCTTATATAAAGAAAACTATAAAACACTGCTGAAATAAATCAAAGATGACACAAATTGATGGAGAAATATACCATGTTCATGGATTGGAAGAATCAATATAGTGAAAATGAGTATAATGCCCAAAGCAATCTATAGATTCAATGCAATCCCTATCAAGCTACCAATCATATTTTTTATACAGAACTAGAACAAATAATTTCACAATTTGTATGGAAACACAAAAAACCTCAAATAGTGAAAGCAATCTTGAGAAAGAAGAATGGAATTGGAGGAATCAACCTGCCTGACTTCAGACTATACTACAAAGCTACAGTCATCAAGACAGTATGGTACTGGAACAAAGACAGAAGTACACAACAATGGAACAAAATAGAATGCCCAGATATAAATCCATGCACCTATGGGCAGCTTATCTTTGACAAAGGAGACAAAAATATACAATGGAGAAAAGACAATCTCTTTAACAACTGGTGCTGGGAGAACTGGTCAACCACTTGTAAAAGAATGAAAGTAGAACACTTTCTAACAACAAAAAACCCTCAAAATGGATTACAGATCCAAACGTAAGACCAGAAACTATAAAACTCCTAGAGGAAAACATAGGTAGAATAATTTCTGACATAAATCACAGCAAGATCCTCTTGCTGACCCATCTCCCAGACTAATGGAAATAAAAGCAAAAATAAACAAATGGGACCTAATTAAACTTAAAAGCTTTTGCATAACAAAGGAAACTATGAGTAAGGTAAAAAGACAGCCTTCAGAATGATAGAAAATAATACAAATTAAGAAACTGACAAATAATTAGTCTCAAAAATATACAAAGAGCTCACGCAGCTCAATATCAAGAAAATAATGGGCCATAGAACTAAACAGACATTTCTGCAAAGAAGACATACAGATGGCTAACAAACATATGAAAAGATGCTCAACATCACTCATTATCAGAGAAATGCAAATCAAAACCACAATGAGGTACCATTTCACACCAGTCAGAATGCTGCTGCTGCTAAGTCGCTTCAGTCGTGTCTGACTCTGTGCGACCCCATAGACGGCAGCCCACCAGGCTCCGCCGTCCCCACAATTCTCCAGGCAAGAACACTGGAGTGGGTTGCCATTTCCTTCTCCAATGTATAAAAGTGAAAAGTGAAAGTGAAGTCGCTCAGTCGTGTCCGACTCTTAGCGACCCCATGGACTGCGGCCCACCAGGGTCCTCCGTCCATGGAATTTTCCAAGCAAGAGTACTGGGGTGCGGTGCCATTGCCAGTCAGAATGGCTGTCATCAAAAAGTCTACAAACCATAAATACTGGAGAGGGTGTGGAGAAAAGGGAACTCTCTTACACCGTTGATGGGAATGCAAACTAGTACAGCCACTATGGAGAACAGTGTGGAGATTTCTTGAAAAACTGCAAATAGAACTGTCATATGGCCCAGCAAACCTGCTGCAGGACAGAAATAATGAGAAAACCAACATGAAAGAGACACTTGTACCTCAATGTTCATCACAGCACTGTTTACAATAGCTAGGACATGGGAGAAGCCTAGATGTCCATTGGTAGACAAAAGTATAAGAAAGTTGTACATATACACAATGGAATACTACTCAGCCATTGAAAAGAATGCATTTGAGTAAGTTTTACTGATGTGGATGAAACTGGAGCCTATTGTACAGACTAAAGTAAATCAGAAAGAAAAAAACATCAATATAGTATATTAGTGCATATGTGTGGAATTTAGAAAGATGGTAAAAATGACCTTATACGCAAGACAGCAAAAGAGACACAGATATATAGAACAGATTTTTGGACTCTGCGGGAGAAGGTGAGGGTAGGATGATTTGAGAGAATAGCATTGAAACAGGTATATTCAGTTCAGTTCAGTCACTCATTTGTGCCCGACTTTTTTCGACACCATGAATGCAGCACACTAGGCCTCCCTGTCCATCACCAACTCCAAGAGTTCACTCAGACTCATGTTCATCGAGTCAGTGATGCCATCCAGCCACCTCATCCTCAGTTATCTCCTTCTCCTCTTGCCCCCAATCCCTCCCAACATCAGAGTCTTTTCCAATGAGTCAACTCTTCACATGAGGTGGCCAAAGTACTGGAGTTTCAGCTTGAGCATCATTACTTCCAAAGAAATCCCAGGGATGATCTCCTTTAGAACGGACTGGTTGCATCTCCTTGCAGTCCAAGGGACTCTCAAGAGTCTTCAACACCACACTTCAAAATCATCAATCCTTCGGCGCTCAGCCTTCTTCACAGTCCAACTCTCACATCCATACATGACCATTGGAAAAATCATAGCCTTGACTAGACGAAACGTTGTTGGCAAACTAATGTCTCTGCTTTTGAATATGCTATCTAGGTTGGTCATAACTTTCCTTCCAAGGAGTAAGTGTCTTTTAATTTCATGGCTGCAGTCACCATATGAAGTGATTTTGGAGCCCAGAAAAATAAAGTCTGACACTGTTTCCACTGTTTCCCCATCTATTTCTCATGAAGTGATGGGACCAGATGCCATGATCTTCGTTTTCTGAATGTTGAGCTTTAAGCTAACTTTTTCACTCCCCTCTTTCACTTTCATCAAGAGGCTTTTTAGTTCCTCTTCACTTTCTGCCATAAGGATGGTGTCATCTGCATATCTGAGGTTATTGATATTTCTCCTGGCAATCTTGATTCCAGCTTGTGCTTCTTCCAGTCCAGCGTTTCCCATGATGTACGTTGCATACAAGTTAAATAAGCAGGGTAACAATATACAGCCTTGATGTACTCCTTTTCCTATTTGCAAGCAGTCTGTTGTTCCATGTCCAGTTCTAACTGTTGCTTCTTGACCTACATACAGATTTCTGAAGAGACAGGTCAAGTGGTCTGGTATTCCAATCTCTTTAAAATTTTCTATAGTTTATTGTGATCCACACAGTTAAAGGCTTTGGCATAGTCAATAAAGCAGAAATAGATGTTTTACTGGAACTCTTTGCTTTTTAGATGATCCAGTTAATTTTGTCAATTTGATATCTGGTTCCTCTGCTTTTTCTAAAATTAGCTTGTACATCAGGAAGTTCACAGTTCACATATTGCTGAGGCCTGGCTGGGAGAATTTTGAGCATTACTTTACTAGCGTGTGAGATGAGTGCAATTCTGTGGTAGTCTGAGCATTCTTTGGCATTGCCTTTCTTTGGGATTGGAATGAAAACTGACCTTTTCCAGTCCTGTGGCCACTGCTGTGTTTTCCAAATTTGCTGGCATATTGAGTGCAGCACTTTCACAGCATCATCTTTCAGGATTTGGAATAGCTCCACTGGAATTGCATGACATCCACTAGCTTTGTTCCTAGTGATGCTTTCTAAGGCCCACTTGACTTCACATTCCAGGATGTCTGGCTCTAGGTCAGTGATCACACCATCATGATTATCTGGGTCGTGAAGATCTTTTTTGTACAGTTCTTCTGTGTATTCTTGCCATCTCTTCTTAATAGCTTCTGTTAGGTCCATACCATTTCTGTCCTTTATCGAGCCCATCTTTGCATGAAATGTTCCCTTGGTATCTCTAATTTTCTTGAAGAGATATCTAGTCTTTCCCATTCTGTTGTTTTCCTGTATTTCTTTGCATTGATTGCTGAAGAAGGCTTTCTTATCTCTTCTTTGGAACTCTGCATTCAGATGCTTATATCTGTCTTTTTCTCCTTTGCTTTTCACTTCTCTTCTTTTCACACCTATTTGTAAGGCCTCCCCAGAAAGTCATTTTCCCTTTTTGCATTTCTTTTCCATGGGCATGGTCTTGATCCTTGCCTCCTGTACAATGTCACAAACCTCCTTCCATAGTTCATCAGGCACTCTATCTATCAGATCTAGGCCCTTAAATCTATTTCTCACTTCCACTGTATAATCATAAGGGATTTGATTTAAGTCATACCTGAATGGTATAGTGGTTTTCCCTACTTTCTTCAATTTCAGTCTGAATTTGGCAATAAGGAGTTCATGATCTGAGCCACAGTCAGCTTCTGGTCTTGTTTTTGCTGACTGTATAGAGCTTGTCCATCTTTGGCTGCAAAGAATATAATAAATCTGATTTCAGTGTTGACCATCTGGTGATGTCCATATGTAGAGTCTTCTCTTGTATTGTTGGAAGAGGGAGTTTATTATGACCAGTGCATTTTCTTGGCCAACCTGCTTCATTCCGTATTCCAAGGCCAAATTTGCCTGTTACTCCAGATGTTTCTTGACTTCCTACTTTTGCATTCCAGTCCCCTATAATGAAAAGGACATATTTTTTGGGTGTTAGTTCTAAAAGGTCTTGTAGGTCTTCAGAGAACTGTTCTACTTCAGCTTCTTCAGCGTTACTGGTTGGGGCATAGACTTGGATTACTGTGACAATAAATGGTTTGCCTTGGAAACGAACAGAGATCATTCTGTCATTTTTGAGATTGCATCCAAGTACTGCATTTCGGACTCTTTTATTGACCATGATGGATACTCCATTTCTTCTGAGGGATTCCTGCCCACTGTGGTAGATATAATGGTTATCTGAGTTAAATTCACCCATTCCAGTCCATTTTAGTTCACTGATTCCTAGAATGTCGACATTCACTCTTGCCATCTCTTGTTTGACCATTTCCAATTTGCCTTGATTCACGGACCTGACATTCCAGTTTCCTATGCAATATTGCTCTTTATAGCATCGGATCTTGCTTCTATCACCAGTCACATCCACAGCTGAGTATTCTTTTTGCTTTGGCTCCATCCCTTCATTCTTTCTGGAGTTATTTCTCCACTGATCTCCAGTAGCATATTGGGTACATACTCACCTGGGGAGTTCCTCTTTCAGTATCCTATCATTTTGCCATTTCATACAGTTCATGGGGTTCTCCAGGCAAGAATACTGAAGTCGTTTGCCATTCCCTTCTCCAGTGGACCACATTCTATCAGATATATATTACCATATGTGAAATAGATGACCTATCAAAGATCGATGCATGAAACAGGGCACTCAAACGCTGTACACTGGGACAACCTAGAGGGATGGGAAGGGGAGGGAAGTGGGAATGAGGTTCAAGACAGGGGAACACATGTACACCCATGGTTGATTCATGTCCATGTATGGCAAAAATCATCACAATATTGTAAAGTAAGTAGCCTCCAATCAAAATAAATAAAAATTTAAAAAAAGAAGTGATTTATTAGAACAGGATGCTTGTGAGGTTTACAAGTGGACAGTTGAGTGGGTGCTGCACCCCGAGAACTTACTAGAGTTTTATAATTAAAGGAAAAGTGGGGATGGGAGGAAGAAATTTTTGTTTTTCGAGTAGATATAATGCTTCCATCATCAGCTCCTTCTCCAAGTTGAGCAGGGGAGTTTTCTTATTGCTACATATTCATGCTAGGTTCACAAATTATTGTGTTTTATGTGTGTAGAGAGCATGTCCTTGAAATAATTAACTTACTGAGCTCAGTGGACAGGATGTGGGTCCCATGTCAGCATTGTTTTATTGCTGGGGGCACATCTCATGCTTCTGTTACATGGTTTTGTGGTTAAGCAAACCTTCTTTCTTCAGTAATCATTAATTTACAGGCATCTCCCACATTTTTTCTACTTACAGTTCCCTAGTGGAATTAACTATTTAATCACCTGCTTTTTCCCTTTATTCTGTCCCTATCAATATGACTGCAAATCTAATAAAAGTAACCTAGAAGATAGGAGTTTAATGTACTTTATTTTAATTGGAAAAAGATATCATACTGCCAATGATAAAAACATTAATCAACTGAGAAAATGTCCCAGTATTTTCTCTTAGAAAATGTAAATGGAATTATTAAAAATCATGTAAAACAACTTTCCAATTTTAATATACGTAAGTACATTCATTTATAAAAAGAGAAGCACAGTGACCTCTTAGAAGGAACAAGATGGATAAGGTGATGCATACATTTTAGAAAGTACTAACTGTCGGTATTTTGTTAAGTCTTAGAAAGTTTTTCTGTCAAGGGAGGGAGGACAGAAAGTTTTTGAAAACTGTAAAATATCGTTTTTACAAGAAGCAGCCTGTCCCTATGTTGTTGTCAATGTCAGCAGTAAGTATGTTACTAAGGAAACCAATAAAGCTTAATAGTAACAGGATTATTTACAAGAGATTCTTGGTGATTTCTGTGACATGTGTCTCTTGGAAGATACCCTGAGAACCCACACAATTTAAATCTTGAACAGAGCTAAGAAGCTAATGCATCAACATGGAATCAAGCACCAACAATAGTGACAAGTACTACTCCTAAAACGATTATTTCATTTTCTACTGATTTTGGTATAAATGCAACCCCATACATTCTCTTTAAAATAAAAGAATTCTGGTTTTAGAGGATAACAGAGAAATTTGAGGATTAGGCACAGAATTTGGCATTCTTGGTTTCCACCTATACCCTATTAATTTTGTGTTTTGGGAGGTTATTTTAAAGGTCTTAATCTAAATTTTATGTGATTCATAAAATTTTTATCTGTAGGTATGTATATTTTATATATATACATATATATATATATATATGAAATCAAGATTGCAAGGAGAAATATCAATAACCTCAGATATGCAGATGACACCACCCTTATGGCAGAAGGTGAAGAGGAACACAAAAGCCTCTTGATGAAAGTGAAAGTGGAGAGTGAAAAAGTTGGCTTAAAGCTCAACATTCAGAAAAAAAAGATCATGTCATCTGGTCCCATCACTTCATGAGAAATAGATGGGTAAACAGTGGAAAGTGTCAGACTTTATTTTTCTGGGCGCCAAAATCACTACAGATGGTGACTTCAGCTATGAAATTAAGACGCTTACTCCTTGGAAGGAAAGTTATGACCAACCTAGATAGCATATTGAAAAGCAGAGACATTACTTTGTCAACGAAGGTCCGTCTAGTCAAAGCTATGGTTTTTCCTGTGGTCATGTATGGATGTGAGAATTGGACTGTGAAGAAAGCTGGGCACCGAAGAATTGATGCTTTTGAACTGTGGTGTTGGAGTAGACTCTTGAGAGTGCCTTGGGCTGCAAGGAGATCCAACCAGTCCATTCTGAAGGAGATCAGCCCTGGGATTTCTTTGTAAGGAATGATGCTCAAGCTGAAACTCCAGTACTTTGGCCACCTCATGTGAAGGGTTGACTCATTGGAAAAGACTCTGATGCTGGGAGGGATTGAGGGCAGGAGGAGAAGGGGACGACAGAGGATGAGATGGCTGGATGGCATCACTGACGCAATGGACGTGAGTTTGAGTGAACTCTGGAAGTTGGTGATGGACAGGGAGGCCTGGCGTGCTGCAATTCATGGGGTCGCAAAAAGTCGGACACGACTGAGAGACTGAACTGAACTGAATTGATATATATATATGACTGCTGCTGCTGCTGCTAAGTCACTTCAGTCGTGTCCGACTCTGTGCAACCCTATAGACGGCAGACCACCAGGCTCCTCCGTCCCTGGGATTCTCCAGGCAAGAACACTGGATTGGGTTGCCATTTCCTTCTCTATTGCATGAAAGTGAAAAGTGAAAGTGAAGTCGCTCAGTCGTGTCTGACTCTTCGCGATCCCATGGACTGTAGCCCGCCAGGCTCCTCCATCCATGCGATCCCATGGACTGTAGCCCGCCAGGCTCCTCCATCCATGGGATTCTCCAGGCAAGAGTACTGGAGTGGAGTGCCATTGCCTTCTCCAATATGACTGCTTACTCCATATTAAGTAATCAGGAAACAAATATTATTATTATCAGAAATATGTTAATATTATTTGAACAATTTCTTTTTTGAGCACTTGCTCCATGATGAGTACCATATTAGGCTCTGAGATGTAAAGGGAAGGTAAATAAATGTATCTTGAGAACACACATATTTAGTGTAGAATTATTGCAGATATAAAAATAAATGTAAAATTACAAATTCTGCTAGTTGAATATAGCGGACAATGCCATGTGTTTTGAGAAGAAAAGCAGAGGTATACATAATTTACATTGCCAAAAAAAAAAAAAGAAGAAGGAAAGAAGCAGAGGAACTATCTTCAGTAAGTAGCCTCCTAGATCAGATCAGATCAGATCAGTCGCTCAGTCGTGTCTGACTCTTTGCGACCCCATGAACCGCAGCACGCCAGGCCTCCCTGTCCATCACCAGCTCCCGGAGGTCACTCAGACTCGCATCCATCGAGTCAGTGATGCCATCCAGCCATCTCATCCTCTGTCGTCCCCTTCTCCTCCTGCCCTCAATCCCTCCCAGCATCAGAGTCTTCTCCAATGAGTCAACTCTTCGCATGAGGTGGCCAAAATACTGGAGTTTCAGCTTTAGCATCATTCCTTCTAAAGAAATTCCAGGATTGATCTCCTTCAGAATGGACTGGTTGGATCTTCTTGCAGTCCAAGGGACTCTCAAGAGTCTTCTCCAACACCACAGTTCAAAAGCATCAATTCTTCGGCGCTCAGCCTTCTTCACAGTCCAGCTCTCACATCCATACATGACCACAGGAAAGACCATAGCCTTGACTAGGCGAACCTTTGTTGGTAAAGTAATGTCTCTGCTTTTGAATATGCTATCTAGGTTGGTCATAACTTTCCTTCCAAGGAGTAAGCGTCTTTTAATTTCATGGCTGCAGTCACCATCTGCAGTGATTTTGGAGCCCAGAAAAACAAAGTCTGACACTGTTTCCACTCTTTCCCCATCTATTTCCCATGTAGTGACTCCTAAGTAGTGCCCAAAAGATGAATAGAATATAACACAAAGGAAACATTCAACAGAGTGAATGAATGTAAAAAAATGTTTGAGATTAGGAAAGAGAAGAGGGCAAGGAAGACACCTATAGAAAGAGAAGATTGGCAGAAGGTAGCGTGGAACAGCTTGAAAGGACAGAAGAGGGCTACAAGAGGGAGGGGAAGCAATATTATGTACATTTGAAGACCTTTCTCAGGAATGACATAACTACAAGTCAAACTGACTGTTTGAAGGAATTTTTAGCTGCATTTGATAGATCAAATTAGGGGAATAAGATTAGAACCATGGACGTAAGAATGTTTTACTCAAATTTCCACAAAGAGTTCTAGCAAGTTTTCCATGGAAGACATCATTACACTAAAGCTTGAGTAATGTAAGTGTACAATTGTAGTAGTTCAACCAAAAGATGATGGGATTTATACAGAATAATGTCAGTAGAGATCTGAGAGAGAGGATATGTGTAACAAATGTTTAAAAAGGTGAACCAAAAAGGTATGGTAATTGACTAGAAATTACTCATGTTGCTAAACTAATTTCCAGCTAGGGAGAATAGTTTCACTATTTCAGTCTGTTCCAGTCATGCTAGTTGGCCCTGCATTGTGATCATGCTTTGCCCTGTATGCCCTTTTCCAGATATACCAATGACTACCCTCTATAGCTTCATTCAGACCTAAGGTCAAATGGGCATTTTCTCTATCTCCCCCTATAAGAACATAAACTATGTGAGGGGAAAAATATTTGATGTTTACTTGTTTTTAATTGTTGCTGCTTTTTTTTTTTAAGATTATTTTAAGTTCCTAGAACAGTACATAGGAGAAGGCAATGGCACCCCACTCCAGTACTCTTGCCTGGAAAATCCATGGACGGAGGAGCCTGGTAGGCTGCAGTCCATGGGGTCGCGAAGAGTTGGACATGACTGAGCGACTTCACTTTCACTTTTTACTTTCATGCATTGGAGAAGGAAATGGCACCCCACTCCAGTATTCTTGCCTGGAGAATCCCAAGGACAGAGGAGCCTAATGGGTTGCTGTCTATGGGGTCGCACAGAGTCGGACACGACTGAAGCAACTTAGCAGCAGCAGCAGAACAGTGCATGGGTCTCACAGGCATTCAATGAATTGTTGATTTGCTGTTGTTGATATGCAAGTGAAAGAAAAGTTTTTTGGAAAGATAGTGTGATGAATTTTGAGTTATCAATCAAGATAACATCTAGGATTCAAGAGAGTCATGTAGAATGCAGCTGTGATTTATGTAGAGGTAGACAATAGTAGTCAGGTGATAATTAGCTCCATTGGCATGAATATGCAATCTAGGGTATTGTATAGATTATACATTTAAAATTACTGAAGAGACAGCATATTTCCATTACATTGGCAGCCTTTTTAATAAGTGGCTAGGTTAATTGTGTCTTAAAAGTAGTATCTACTCTCTAGACTCTTTCATGCTACTAATAGCTTACAGTGAACAATGTCGGATTCATGATCTCCAAAGAAGAAAATTGAGCTTCAGGACCAGAGACCAAACTTAACCACTCAGGGCTCTTGTATGGCAGAAGTTTTATTCCAGTGAAAAGCAACAGAGAAAGCTTCTCATATAGACATCAGAAGGCGGCAGAGAGTGCTCCCTCACTAGTCTTAGCAAAGGAGCTATATACTTTTTCAATTGGTTATTACAGTAAATCAAAAGAATGTCTCAAGTTTGTAAAGGTCTTACTAGATCCACTTCCACAATTTACACTTTAAGATGGCAGGTTTAAAACTAACAATAGAAAGATGTTATCCCTTATGGCAGAAAGTGAAGAGGAACTAAAAAGCCTCTTGATGAAAGTGAAAGAGGAGAGTGAAAAGGTTGGCTTAAAGCTCAACATTCAGAAAACGAAGATCATGGCATCCGGTCCCATCACTTCATGGGAAATAGATGGGGAAACAGTGGAAACAGTGTCAGACTTTATTTTTCTGGGCTCCAAAATCACTGCAGATGGTGACTGCAGCCATGAAATTAAAAGACGCTTACTCCTTGGAAGGAAAGTTATGAGCAGCCTAGATAGCATATTCAAAACCAGAGACATTACTTTGCCAACAAAGGTCCATCTAGTTAAGGTTATGGTCTTTCCTGTGGTCATGTATGGATGTGAGAGTTGGACTGTGAAGAAGGCTTAGCACTGAAGAATTGATGCTTTTGAACTGTGGTGTTGGAGAAGACTCTTGAGAGTCCCTTGGACTGCAAGAAGATCCAACTAATCCATTCTGAAGGAGACCAGCCCTGGGATTTCTTTGGAAGGAATGATGCTCAAGCTGAAACTCCAGTATTTTGGCCACCTCATATCAAGAGTTGACTCATTGGAAAAGATTCTGATGCTGGGAGGGATTGGGGGCAAAAGGAGAAGGAGACGACAGAGGATGAGATGGCTGGATGGCATCATTGACTCGATGGACGTGAGTCTGAGTGAACTCCGGGAGTTTGTGATGGACAGGGAGGCCTGGCGTGCTGCGATTCTTGGGGTCGCAAAGAGTCAGACATGACTGAGTGACTGATCTGATCTTACCTGATCAGATCCACTCCCATAATATACATTTTAAGATAACAAGATTAGTCAAAAGGTTCTCAAGAAGGAGAAACATGACCTGAAGCAGAATACATTGTTGTTATATAATCCTTAGTACAGAGTTAAAGGTGAGTTTTTTGTTGTGCAATCATCAGCTCTGAGCTTAAAGGAAAAAAAAAAAAAAACCTTTTATGTGACTAAGACTAAGGTATGTAGGAACAAAAACCTTTTATGTGACTAAGACTAAGGTATGTAGGAAAAAACAAAAAAACATTGGTCCTTTTCTTCTCCTTGAAAACTCTAGATCCCTATCTCCTCCTCCAGAGCCCCAGGCCCCTATCTCCTCCTCCAGAGCCCCAGGCCCCTCTCTCCTCCTCAGGGACCCCAGACTTCTTATCAATCTGCTTAGGAATTGACTGTCTCACTACTTCCTATGTACATGTAATATGCTTGGTTGTTCTACCATCTGCTACAGATGCTACCAAGATTTGCCACTCTGAGGAAGCTTCAAATACTTTATTACTCTCTCTAGCATCTCTGTGTGGGAGTTATTGCTTACTTGAGGTCAGCCTGATTTACAGAGTTGGCAGTCTAAATTTCAAATTAAAAACTGCTGGAGGTCCTGGTTTTACATTTTGAACTGAGCTATGAGTTCCATCAAAATCTATTAGAATGTTTCCCAGGCATTAATAAAATAGCACTTCTTCCCATTTGTCTTCCATCCCCTGTGTTTTTATTTCATTTCTGAATATTAGTAGTGAGGATGCCTGCAATGTGTGCATGCTTAGTCACTCAGTCATGTCTGACTCTGTAATCCATGGAATGTAGCCCATTAGGATCCTCTGTCCATGAGATTCTCCAGGCAAGAATATGGAGTGGGTAGCCATTCCCTTCTCTAGGGACTCTTCCAGACACAGGGATTGAACCCAGGTCTCCCATATTGCAGGCAAATTCTTTACCATCTGAGCCACCAGGGGTGGATAGTTATAAAATATCAGTATCAAGTCCATTTTTAAACCCGACTTTTATGATTACAAATTATCTCAAAGGGAACGTTTTTCCTTTTTATATTCAAGAAATTATCATTAATAATGCAATAATAAAAAGAATAAAATAAAATCACTTCTATAGTAAAAAACAAAGAAAATTAGTGGAATGAAATGTTTTCATCATAGAAAAATTAAGCCATAACCATAATGATGATGATGAAGAGTACTTCACCATGAAATAAGGAATGGTGAGAAGTAATTTTTGGGATAAAAAAATATTAAACGTTATAGGAACTTTGTTTTTGATAATAGCAGCATCAAAGTGCATGTGTACACTGCTTCAATTGCTTCAGTCGTGTCTGACTCTTTGCCACTCCATAAACCTTAATCTTCCACGCTCCTCTGTCCTGGCAAGAATATTGGAGTGGGTTGTTATGCCCTCCTCTAGGGGATCTTCCCAACCCAGGGATCGAACTTGAGTCTGCCTGCATCTCCTGTATTGCAAAGTCCATACTGAATATTTCAAAATATTTATAGTATGACATGGTATGAGCTAAATATTTCTGGAAAAACACAACAGAAAGAAGACATTTGAACAAAACTATGTGAAATATATTTGTTTTAATAAAACTATTTTTATTTTATTATTTTATAATTTTCTATAAGGCTATTTGTCTAGTGAAACTAATAAATTAGCTTCATATATTAGATGTAAGTTTCCTTTTATAATGGGTACTCATTGGTTAACCACTATACATATAAACACAGATTTTTCTATTGCTATAAAACTCACCAATTCAATTAGAGACTCATGCCTTTGCAATCCATGCTGCAGTCCATGGTGTTGCAGAATCATACACGACTAAGCAACTGAACTGAACTGAACTATGTCTGTTAACAAGGTGTTTTACATATTTAAATTAAGGGGTAAATGTAAGTTTGTGTGTGTACTCATTAATATTTTTCTTTCAAATGGAATAACATATGCATTTATTTTTAACTCAGTTATGGAAATTTTTAAAAATATACAAAAGTAAATAGATTAAGATTTGAATCCCCAGATACCTATCACCAGCTTTAAAAAAAAAAAAAAAAAATCAACATCTTTGTCAATATTGTTGCCTGCATCTCCTCACAATATATTTGTTTTTCTGTGCATTTGTAATTCATTGTATAAAGCAATGGGCTTCCCTGGTAGCTCAACTGGTAAACAATCTGCCTGCAAAGTGGAGTACCTGGGCTCAATCTCTACGTTGGGAAGATCCACTGGAGAAAGCAAAGGCTACCTACTCGAATATTGCTACCTGGAGAATTCCATGGACTGTATATTCCATGGGGTTGCAAAGAGTCGGACACAACTAACTTTCAATTTATTTCACTTATATAAAGCAACAATCAGAAAGCATACTTTAACTATAAATACTTCAGAATGTATCTATAACAGATAAGAAGTAGAAAGCTGCTGTAAAACACAGGGAGCTCAGCATGGTGCTCTGTGATGACCAGGAGGGGTAGGGTGGGGGTCTGAGAGGGAGGGAAGCTCCAGAGGGAGGGGACACATGTATACTTATGGCTGATTCACATTGTTGTAGAGCAGAAATCAACACAACATTGTAAAGCAATCATCCTCCAATCAAAATAAATTTGAAAAAAAGCATAAAAAATAGCAAAGACAAAAAATAAAATAATTAAAATTTAAAAAATTATTTTTAATTTATTTTTAAAATATTTTTTAAATTTATTTTTAAAATAATTTATTTAAAAAAATAATCACCATGTCATTATCACACCTTTTACAATTCATGAAACTTCTATATCATCTAAGATACAGTCCATGCTAAAAGTTTCCCAAAGTCTTCTAAAGTTGTTTGCTTTAAAGTTGTGAAATATATATATCCATGATCTTCCCATTGCAGCATAGGGGATTACACTAGATTTTCTAAAATTAATTATAGTTTTGAAAAATTAGACTTGTCTCTTTTTGGGGAAGAAGTGAAATTTTCTTGTTCTCATATGATAATGNCATGATCTTCCCACTGCAGCATAGGGGATTACACTAGATTTTCTAAAATTAATTATAGTTTTGAAAAATTAGACTTGTCTCTTTTTGGGGAAGAAGTGAAATTTTCTTGTTCTCATATGATAATGGGTATCATTAGCAGGAACAGCATCGCTGAGACTACACTAGATGTATTTAGGTATCAACTCCATATTTCACAGGCATGTCTGTGGTGGTATGACTTGCTTACTGTTCTTTGGAGTTCCCTCAAAGTTCATGCCATTTTAGTGGTTCTTGAGCTAGGTTATTTCAATAACTACTACATTCTCTACATACGTGGACATTCTCTTTAGAAGCTGCATAAGCTCCAGCTAACCAGGAGCTGCTTAAAAATGTTGGTACAAAATGCAGAAGGGAAGGAAACGAAATACCAGATGAAACACACAATAAATTTGGAGAACTTAGACTAGCAGATATCAAGATTAACTGAAAGTGATAGACTAGCAGATATCAAGATTAACTGAAAGTGATTTGGTATAAACCTTTGTATGTTAGTGCAAAGCTAGACAAATACAACAGAATAGAGTTCAGAAATAGTCTTAAACACACATAATCCCTTGATTTACTACAAAGATGCCTATAAAACTCAATGGGAAAAGATGATTTTTTTCAAAACTATTGATTATGTATAGTGTATACTATATACATCATGTGTAATGTATATGCCAAAGAATTGATGCTTTTGAACTTGCTGTTGGAGAAGACTCTTGAGAGTCCCTTGAACTGGGAGGAGATCAAACCAGTCAAGCCTAATGGAAATCAGTCCTGAATATTCATTGAATGGACTGATGCTGGAGCTGAAACTCCAATATTTCGGCCACCTGATGCAAAGAACTGACACGTTGGAAGAGACCTTGATGCTGGGAAAGATTGAAGGCAGGAGGAGAAGGGGATGACAGAAGATGAGATGGTTGAATGGCATCACTGACCCAATGGACTTGAGTTTGAGCAAGCTCCGGGAGTTGGTGATGGACAGGGAAGCCTGGAGTGCTGCAGTCCATGAGGTCGCAAAAAGTCAGACATGACTGAGCAACTGAACTGATCCTATTGATCACATATAATACACAAAAGTAAATTTAAAATGTATGATAATGGTGAAGTGGAAATAAAATAAGAAGTATTTCAGGAGAAACACCCAATAATATTTCTTTATAACTTTGGTATAAGTCCTTGTCTTTTGTTTTGTTTTGTTTTTAAGGCAGGACGCAAAATTTACCAACGTTAAAAGAAAAGATTTTTGAATTGGACTACATTAAGATTAGGAAACACTGCATACCATTTAGAGTAAAAGCAATGTCATAAAATAAGACAGAATATTTAATAAAGAACTGACAACTTATATTTAGATTTTATAAATAATATCTAAGCATCAGTAATAAAAAGACAGACAATATGAAAGAGAAATGTGCCAATAGACCTCAGTCAGCACACTACAGAAGAGTATATCAAATGTTAAAAAATATGAAAATATTAATACATTTAAACTCATTGCTCACCATAGAGATGCAAATTGAACCACAATGTGATACCCTTTTATGTCCATAGAAGAGTTTATTTCTTTAAAAATTCATAATACAAAGTGTACAGAGTGTTAGCAAAAATTTGTGTGTACACTTAGTCGCTCTGTTGTTTCTGACTCTTTGCAATCCCGTGGACTTAGAGCCTCCCAGTCTCCTCTGTCCATGGAATTTTCCTGTCAAGAATATTGAAGTGGGTTGCCATTTCCTACTATTTGAAACAGTTTAAATTCTGATTCCCTACTGGTAGAATATAAATTAAAATAGTATGTCCATTCTGTAAAACTCTTTGGTGGCATCTACCAAAGGGGGAAATATACACAATATATACCTAGGAAATATCACACTTTGATGGGTATCTATGTCTATATCTGGAGAAGGAAATGGCAACCCACTCCAGTACTCTTGCCTGGAAAATTCCATGGATTCCATAAGCTCCAGTCCACAGGGTTGCAAAGAGTTGGACACGACTGAGCAACTTCACTTCACATGTCTAGAATATAAATTGTGAATTTTTCATTCAATTTAATCTGTATCATAATAAGAAAATAAAATACTATTACTAGCTAAGAGGTAAAACTCAAAATATTTTGAAATGATAGCCATAAAATAACATGTAGTGATTCAATACTTTTACATAAAGATTTAAAACAGGCAAAATTAAGTAATGGTTATAGGACTATCTATGGTTATAGGTTATATGGTTAATGGTTATAGGGCAATGGCTGCCCACTCCAGTACTCTTGCCTGGAAAATGCCATGGACAGAGGAGCCTGGTAGGCTGCAGTCCATGGGGTCGCTAAGAGTCAGGCACGACTGAGCGACTTCACTTTCACTTTTCACTTTCATGCATTGGAGAAGGAAATGGCCACCCACTCCAGTGTTCTTGCCTGGAGAATCCCAGGGACGGGGGAGCCTAGTAGGCGACCGTCTGTGGGGTCACACAGAGTCGGACACGACTGAAGTAACTTATCATAGCATAGCATAGGACTATCTATTTCCTTTGAGGAGAAAGATTGGGTTAGTTACTTGGAAAGAGAAATAAAGTGATTTTTCTGACATTATTCCATTAATCTTGGTGGTACTCTTGTGTGTTTACTTTGTGATGATACAATTTACGCTTAAGGTTTTTCAACCTTATTATGTTTATGTTAGATAGAAATAAGAGTTTAAAAATCTTTTAAATAATTTATCTGTTAAATTGTTTTAAATTCTGCTTACACAAAAATCTCTGAGTGAAAGGCATTACAGGAAAATGAATCTTCTTTTTTTCTTGGTTTCATCACCATTCCAGGACATTCACATATATTCTCTGAGAAATGAGAATTTTTAAATGACTTAAAATTTTTGAAAAAAATAATTTTAAAGCTATAACCACAGACTTCCTCAGAAGCATTTCTCTGTAATCAATGTTGGTAACTTGAGGATTCAAAGACTGTTTACTTTTAACCAAAAACTCAGTTTTGTTACTTGTATATAGGCTTCTCAGCCTATATCTGTCATTTTACTCTTTCTAGATGACATTCAAGAAGACAATGGCAACTCACTCCAATACTCTTGCTTGGAAAATCCCATGGGCGGAGGAGCATGGTAGGCTGCAGTCCATGGGGTCACGAAGAGTCAGACATGATTGAGCGACTAAGCAGCAGCAGCAGCAGGAGAAGATGACATTCAAACAATGTTGTGCCTTTTTCTGGCTGGGGTACAGTCACACCACTCTATGCTCATGAATTGTCTCATCTAGTGATAAACCTCTGAGTTGAACTATCCTTTTCACAAAATCTGGACTGATATACATCCTTCTTAGAATTTTTCAAAAAGAGTCTATTAAAAAAAACTCTCGCTCCTTTCAAGATGTCAGACTATCAGCTCTAATATTCCTGTATTAGGTGAATAAACTTGCAACAACATCAATTCTTCAATATAATCATCAGCTCCAGATTTCTTAGATGGTAGAACTAAGTGGTGAAATTGATTGTTAATTTCAAACAAGATTCACATACATAAAAGCAAAGTTTATGTAAAAAGTTAATTTACAGTTATTCAAGGAAACATAAGGCAGAAAATACTTGTGAAACTGCTACTACTACTGCTAAGTCACTTCAGTAGTATCCGACTCTGTGCAACCCCATAGACAGCAGCCCACCAGGCTCCCCCATCCCTGGGATTCTCCAGGCAAGAACACTGGAGTGGGTTGCCATTTCCTTCTCCAATGCATGAAAGTGAAAAGTGAAAGTGAAGTCACTCAGTCGTGTCTGACTCTTCAAAACCCCATGGACTGCAGCCTACCAGGTTCCTCTGCCCATGGGATTTTCGAGGCAAGAGTACTGGAGTGGGGTGCCATTGCCTTCTCTTACTTGTGAAACTAGGCATGTATTTTTAATTAAACAGGTAACTCAAACACTCATAGTGTCTTCACAGGATTTTTGGAGGAGTATGACTTATTTTTGAGCAAGTAAACATTTTACAGTCTTTATTTGTTTATTGGCCACATTGCACCAACCAGGGATTGAAGCCACACCCTTTCCAGTGAAAGTGAGGATTTGTAACCACTGGGTTGCCAGGGAAGTCCCTGAAGGAACATCCTTAAATGATTTCTCAGGTTTATCTTCCATATATCATGAAACTTTTTTAGAATACACATTTAACATTGTAAATTCTATCCTTATTTAAAAAATAAATATGAAGCACATAAAATTATGCTAACATAAGAAATTATTAAAATCTATTGCTTATTTCTGCATGGAAAGGAGGGTTAAATTATTATATAAATTTCAAATATGTAGGTATGCTACTGAAATATAACACAACTTAAATTACATTAAATATACTTCATTCAACCTAGATAGCATATTCAAAAGCAGAGACATCACTTTGCCAACAAAGGTTC
>SJYU01008102.1:0-12182 GCA_006410795.1 Tragelaphus strepsiceros
CTCTGACAAGGAGGAGAGTGTTGTGAATTATTGCTCTTGCTCTGATGGCAGCCTACCTTAGTGGGATGAGATTTCCAACCCAGGATGCAGATTATGAAAACAAGCCATGGGAGAGTTCAAAATGCCACAGGTGTGCTCCGGTGGGTGGACACAGCTGGCTTATGATAATACACTCTGCTGGGGCTGGGACAGGAGGAGGTGAGTCAGGCCCAAGGACAGCTAAGTTATGCTGCCCATGGGCCCCAGGTGAGGTCCTGTGGGAGCAGAGATGTAGGGCATCCATTCTCTTATTATTTCTTCCCATTTCTCATGTGGGCCATTTTGCTCATGCGATGGCAAAATCCAGTCACATTTGAACTGCACAAATGTGAGCTTTTTTGAGTTTCTTGAGGCGTTTGCTACAGCTGAGGGAAGCTCTGCCTCCCTCTGGAGCTTCCAAGGGTCTTTATTCTTGTGGAAGTGGGGAGAGGAGAGGCCTGTGGATTTGTTCCATGGTCAGCACGGAGCCCACCCAGCAGGGTCACAGCAGTCTGCATGTCACACCCACTCGTTTGTAACTCTGTTTAGCCAGGTAAGAAGCACATCACTAAAATATCCGAAATCGCCTCCCTAGGTGTTTAGTGCCTGATCAGCTGAACGTTTTTAAAATATAGAAACAGACACCACAGGCAAAATGAAGAACACTGTATTAATGTTTATTTCTAACGACAAACAGAACATCAGTCCCTTATTTGTACAAAAATACCTGAATGTTTACAGTTAGGTTTGTGAGCCGAGGAGCTATGTACAGAAAGGAGCAAAGGACGCGGGACAAAGGTTTTGTCTTTTGGGTTAATCCATTCTGCATTCCCTGAAAACGTTGACACGTGGGCAATGCCATGCTCACCACACCACAGCATCAGAGCCCCCTCGAGCCAGCCCTACCCCCACAGAGGTGTGTCGATTGGTCAAACCCTCAGGTATTCAGTGCAGAAGAGAGAAGACAAAACATCTAGACTGAGGCACATATTTCTTCAAGGTTTAGCAAACAGAAAAACGTTCTGAAACTCTAACACATAAGGTCACAAAGCTCTCCTACTTAGCGTTAGTCCCCCAAGCATTTGGCGTTTTCTTTCTCAATTCAGTCCAGGTTGCTACATGGAGTTTCTGTTCACAACAGAAAATCACAGGAAGAGATAAAAAGTCAACAGGCTCTGAAATGACCCTGAGCTGTTCCGTTTACATTCATGTCATTTAAATACAAAAATAAAAGTCGAATGTCCTTCAGCCCCTGGCTGGCCCAGCTGGACGCCCAGCTCCTGCGAGGGGCTGCCCGTTGGCCGGGGGATCCCCCAGTACAAGGGGCCCTGGGAGGTCACGCTCTGTGACAGCTCACTGTTGCCAGGAGGGTACACAGAACCATGCGTCAGAGTCAAGCTTTAGTTCTCTTTTTAAATAGAAGGTGTATTTATAAATACGCAATACTGCAGATACTAGCTGTCTATCGAGTGAGTCTCATCTCACTGGTGGAGACTGGTCTATGTAAACAGAAAACAGAAACTGGAGAGGTGGCTTTTTTTTTTTTTTTGCTGGATTTTTTGTTTTTTAAAGGCTTTACCTCCAACTGGCAAAGAGAAAAATGTCTACTAGTGTAAGTAAAGCATCAGTCCCTCCAGGGGAAGCAGGCTGCCAGGCATGACTTGAAAATTACCTAATTGTCAACAGTTGGAAAGATTAACAGGCTAGAAAACAATCACCCCCACCCCAAAACAAACAACAAAAAAGCCATTGAACGTTCATGGTTAAAAACATGTTTTACTAAAAATTCTTCATTTGTCTAAGTAGACACTTCATGGGAAATAAGTAGAGTGCGTCTTGTCAACTAAAATACAGTGTCTATACCACGAACTGAGGTACAGCGGGTATGCATCACTGTGTCCTAAGCCACATGTCTCCCTTGGGAAGTGCTGCAGTGGGCAGTCCAGAGGTCCAGCAGCCAGTGCGGTCCAGAGGGGCAGGGAAGCATGGCCGCCGTGACCTGGGGACGGAAGCCGTCCTTCAGCAAGCGGTGTGCATGCCGTCAGGGAGCCCTTTCTGCTCTGCAGGGATCAAAGGCAGAGGAACGGCTGCCTGCACGCCGAAGACCTGGCCACAGAGCAAGGCAGAGGGTGGGGACATCTCAGGGCCGCATCTGACTCAGCTCCTGGAGCAGCATGCAGCGCTGCGTTGCCAACCTGCCTGTGGCCAGCCCCGCCGTGGGGGCCTCCTGACCTGGGCCACTGGAGGAACTGCCTACTGCCTTGCAGGGCCTGGCCACAGGGTTGTCAGCATGATGGAGGCCACCAAGCGAGACCATCCTCTGTGGGGCTGCCCTCTCCAAGGTCCACCTCTGTCACCATGGAAACCCGATACACATGGAAGCAGGCCACACAAGTGCCACCTCCTTTCAGATCCTCGGAGCCCCTACAGCAGGAAGAGCAGCCTCGGAAGGCTGGCACCACTGCAGAGGGGTAAGGCAGCGATGGTTCTAGAACAGGCTGGAAGGTGGGGCAGGTGGCCTGGCGTCCCCTGCAGGCGGGCGATGGGCACTCACTGTATGTTAGGAAGGCTAGCCTGTGGCCAACGAGGGGCCGCTACTCAGCCCTGTGTTGTGGGACAGCATGCATCCAGCAGCGGGGAAGACAAAACGACATGTGGACATGTGGACATGTGGACGGCAGGTGGGCAGCACGAGTGGGGGATGGGCACAGAGCGGGGAGGGCAGACTGGGTCGCCTCTCTGGCCACAGAGCACACCACGTGCCTGCCACAAGAACACCTTTTATTTCGAAAAAGCTTTCAAGTATACTGGGGTGGGGAGGCTGGGGTGCCTGCTGTCTGGGAGTGATGTGCAGAGGGGATGCACCACCCTCTGCAAATGCGGTCAACCTCTGGGGGCTGCCCCTTTTCAAGTGCCTTTACATCTTGTACACACGGAAAAGCCACAGCCCCTCCTGCCATAAGCTGAATACAATATTGAAAACAAGGAGTGCAAAAAAGGGATCGATACAAAAAAGTAAACATATCAGTTTTAATTGTCAAGATTATTCCAGGGCAAGAGTTCACTTCCAATCACTTCTCTCTGGCTTGCGTTCCTCCATGGCCCAGCCAAGATCATCATTCCAGTTTACTCTCGAATCTGCTCTCTCCCGCCCTCCCCGACGACGCCAGGGAGAGAGGGGCAGCCCTGCTGTATCTGCAGCAGCAAACCACCGTCAAGTCCAACAGACGAGTCGATTGTGGCAGCTGGCGCCAAATGCACCATCTTGCTCCGAGCCCCGAGGTGCAGACAGACGTGTGTTCTGAAGGATGCACAGGCCTCTTCACTCCAGTGTCAGTGCCCACCGGCCTGCAGCCAGGCTAGATCTGAGGTCATAAGGCCACTCGGATGCAGTGGTGCTTCAGTCTGCAAGGCAGGACCCCTTTGTTCAGCTGGTAAAAGTCAACAAGCTGGATCAGGTCAGAGAATTTGGTGTTCCCGTCGTCAAGGCTGAAGAATGTCTGCCCGTCATCCTCGCACTGGAGAGACACAATGAGACCGGCTACGTCAGAGGCCACAGCTTAGGCCCCACCATCAGATTAGTGCTCTCCACCCCTGGGCAGGTTCTAGGGTGACACATGGAGCCGGTGAGGTGAGCTAGAACACAGGGCAGGCGGTCGCGCAGCGAGGTTTTTGTGCGGAGGCAGGTTGGGAGGGGCACTGCCAAGTACCTAAGGCTACAGGGCACAACTGCGCCCCTATTTCTGAGGAGGGTCCCAAGCTCCTCCCAGTTCGCCTTGCTCATAAGGGCAGAGTTGGTCAGTCAACCTGTGAATGTCCATGTACTCAGCACACCCTGTGGAGGAGGCTGAGGTTGACCAGTTGACCTGAGTATCCATGCATTCACCACTCACCATGGAGGAGGCTGATCAGTTATCCTGTGAGTGTCCATGCAAATGGCACGCCCTATGCATAGAGGACGCTCCTATATAGATCTCACTACTGAGGTTGAAACTGTCTGATGTTTGCTGTTCTCCAGTGTGGTTAGTTCAAAAGTTGCATGAGGAACAAAACCAGAACACAAAAGAGTGAGCATGAGTGTGAAAACATCAGTACTTACAGGTAAGATCTGGAAATTTTTGATCTTCTGATGATGACACAGCGTGAGGACGAACGCCTTTGGGTTACTTTGGCTGTCACGGAGGAGAAAGAGCCTGGGGATGGAAAGAGTCAATTGATCATGAATTCCAGACTGAGTATGCATGTTATCTGCACGTGTGCCTGAGCAGGCAGGCTTCAGGGGCCGAGGTGTCAGGAACCTTTGGGATCTGCGTGAGCTGTAGGGCAAGGCCACCCTCCACACCCAGACTGTGCTCTGGCTTTCATGCCCCATCAAAAGGAACCAGGGGACATGGTTCCTTGGGGACACGGCTGCCTCTAGGGCTGAGGCAGGAAAGGTCCAGGGTGAAGCTGGTACACTTTGTGCCAGAAAGTAAGGAGGTACTCAAAGAAAGCTAACTTAGGAGGCAGTGTGGCCACACCTGGGCATCTAAGTGAATAACAGCGGTGACTGATCACGACCTATAGCAGAGAACAAGAATCCTGAGTCTACACTGGTGTGATAAATAAACAAATAAATAACAGAGAAGGGAAAAAAGCTCTTCCTAAGAGCTGAAGACCAGCTACACAAGCAGAGAAAGAAGATGGATTAGAAAACCACCATCTGGCAATGACCAGATATCACCATCGATTAAGCAGATATTCACGGGATGCTGAAACCAGCATCAAAGTTTGATGAGAATAACAGTGTCTCCATGGTCTCAAAGATCTACCCACTGATGTTTACGACAAAGCGACCAATAGTAACCTTCCAACAGATAAACCTGGTGGATGCCATCTTTAGGTATTCAAGTGGCCACCAACAGGAACGAGACAATCCACCCCAGCCCCTCCCGACAGGATGCACTGAAGATGACTCAGCATCACCTCCTGGGAGTGAGCAGACGAGCCCCCACCTGGTACTTCTGCCCTCACGGCTCCTGCAAGTGTTGAGACACAAAGGAACACAACACATCTGCTGCCCGGGGTGGCAAGTCGGACCCCTGGTAAAATCTTTGAAAGTGGCATGGCCAGGGACAGAGTCGCATTCGTGTTAATTTTCTAATGTTTATAACGAGCCTGTGGCTGCCTAAAAGAAGTCTACATTTTTAGAAATTTTATATTAAAATAATTACGACTCACTCCTAAACGGTTCTGATAAAAAAAATGAGAGAGAGAACATGACAAAAGGTGCTACAACATTCATGACTCTGTTATGTGAGTCATGCAATCTTCTACAATTTGAAATCACATCAGGAAGTCTGCAATTAACAAGTGATGGCCCGGATGTGGAGAGAAGGGAGCACTGATGGTGGGAGTATAAACTGGTGCGGCGACTACAAGAAGAGTATGGAGGTTCCTTAAAAACTGAAACTACCATATGATCCTGTAACTACTGCTGGATATACATAGATGGAAAAAGTGAAAACACCAGTGTGAAAGATACGTAAACGTCGTGCACAGCAGCACTATTTACAACAGCCAAGACATGGAGGCAGGCCACGTGCCCGTCAACAGACGACTGGATTGAGAAGCTGTGATATATACACACCAAGGAATGTCACTCAGCCGTAATAAGAGTGGAGTCCTGCCACCTGCAGCAACATGGATGGACCTGGGGAACATTATGCTCAGTGAAATAAACCAGACAGAGACAGACAAGTCTTGGATGATACCACTTATATGTAGAACCTAAAAATAACACAAATGGATATATAAGCAAAACAGGAACAGACTCACAGGTGCAGAGAACAAGCTCCTGGTTACAAAGGGGAGAGGGAAGTGGGGAGGGACGAATCAGGGGCACAGGATCAACAGATCCAAACCACTGTGTATAAAATGGACAAGCGACAAGCATGTACTGTGCAGCATAAAGATGATATCCACTATCTTGTAGTAACCTGTAATGGAGAAAAACCTGCAAAAATACTGAATCACTACGCTATACACTGGAAACACACACAATACTGTAAATCAATGATCAGTTCAGTTCAGTAGCTCAGTTGTGTCTGACTCTTTGCGACCCCATGAATCGCAGCACGCCAGGCCTCCCTGTCCATCAACATCTCCTGGAGTTCATTCAAACTCATGTCCATAGAGTCGGTGATGCCATCCAGCCATCTCATCCTCTGTTGTCTCCTTCTCCTCCTGCCCCCAATCCCTCCCAGCATCAGTCTTTTCCAATGTGTCAACTCTTTGCATGAGGTGGCCAAAGTACCAGAGTTTCAGCTCTAGCATCAGTCCTTCCAAAGAACACCCAGGACCTATTTCCTGTAGGATGCACTGGTTGGATCTCCTTGCAGTTCAAGGGACTCTCAAGAGTCTTCTCCAACACCACAGTTCAAAAGCATCAATTCTTCAGCACTCAGCTTTCTTCACAGTCCAACTCTCACATCCAAATGAATGATACTTCAACTAAAAATTATGATAGCATGAAGAGGTGTAAATCATTGCTTCTACGTGAACAAATCTGGAATCAGGTGTTAAGACAGAGTTATTCTTTAGAAAGGAAAAGGCCCTAATGCCAGCAACAAAGAAGAAATGGCCTGACAGGAGACATATTTTAAAGGCATCAGACACCAAACTGTGACAATTAGATAAACCATCAGTGTCTAGATTGTAAATTCAGATGGAAGGCAGTTCAATAAGCCTGGGAACTCCTGTTATAAAGGTGAAAAAGTTTTATTTCACCACAAGACATCTGAGAGCCTGCAGAATGTAGATCTTTAGCGTGACTCCCTGAGGGCCTGCACAGGAGGTTTCCTATATTACCTGACTCTTCATAGCGTCTTTTATTATATACCAGCCCCTCTTTGACGGCGTTTTACAGGACGCGTGTTCTGCAGGATACACTTTGGAGATGCCAGCCAGGATGGCACTGCACCGCAGGGCTGGGAGGACAGGAGGCGGGCGCGTGGCTGTGAAGCAGATGTGTGTGTGATGCGCTCGGCGCTGGCACAGTGGGCTGTGTGCCTGTCCTTCCCGGGCTGTTCTCTTCTCCAAGTGCGTCACGAGCAGACGCCCAGGGACTCTATCTTCCTGGAGGAGAAGCTGGGGCTGGGCAGTCTCAGCTGAGCCCTCAGTGAACCCTGGCTGTTCCTTCTGAGCGCCACGGAGCAAGGCGGGTACAGATGCTGTCCGTCTGCTGCTCCAGTGACCAGGAGATCCTGAGGCTGCCCGGACGGCCTGTGTCTAATGGTTGTCTACCTGAAATGACCTCTGACATGGAGACGGGGGTAGGGCCAGGAGTCAGCAAGATTCCTGGATCTCACACTTGGGAGCGTCCCCGGCCTCTCCTGCAGGACCGTGCACATGCTGGGAGTCGTGCATAGACGGTGTGCACACTGGAGGCAGTGGTGACTGCCATCAGCGAACTGCAGGCACGGGGATTTCTGCTGGGGGTGGAACACTGCAGAGACAGGCTGGGGGCTTACACACCCAGAGATGTCTCCGCTTGGGATTCAGAATGGAACATGGAGTGAAGGTGCTGGCAACCAGGGTGTCCTTGCTGCCGTCAGGACTCAAGTCAGGGGGCTCATGCCTCTACTCAGGGACGAGCAAAGGGCTGCTCTCGTCCGGGGCTGACGGAGATCAGAGGGACAGCACAACTCAGGCGTGTGGCCCAGGCACTGCACACACTGCCCTGCTCAGGACTCATGGCAACCCTGCCACTGTCCTCATTTTACAGCGAGGCCAGGGGGCCCAGAGAAGTGAGGCAAATTCCCTGAGGTCACACAGCCAGCAGCAATCACGGGGGAGCCTTGGCACAGCCGGAGCAAGTGTGCAGGGGCTCCTCCATGGCTGGCAAGGACCCTACACTCTGCTGAGGGTGCCGTGTTAGCCCTGAGACAGCACCCCACTCTGCCTGTGGGGGGAGAGCCGTAAAGAACACAAGTCTTGGCAAAGTCATGGCCTTCTGCACAGTGGAGGGGCCTGGAGCGTAGACAGAGGGGCAAGCTCACAAAAGGCACAGAGGCTAGGGCTGTAGATGGCAAAAGGGCAGGGGAGCTGGACCCCAGCGTGAACACGGTGGGGGCAGTACAGAGCCTTACATGCTGCAAGTCCCAACAGGAGCCCTGGGCTGAGCCACAGAGGGGCCTGCAGAGCAGGACTTGCCCCTGGGAAAGCTCCTTCCATCTTGGGCTCTGGCATGGGCTGTGGGTGGCAAGAGGGGGAGGAAGGAGGCAGCCAGGCAGTGCTGGGCTCCGCAGGGCAGGGGGTGTGAGTGCAAATGCACACGCACATGTGTACACAGGCTCAGGCTTGTGTGCGTACACAGGTCACCTGTGGGGGGTGGCGCTTGCATCCAGGTGGCTTCAGAGGCCCCCTGGGTAGTTGCAGGCTCTGCTATCTCTTTCCACCCCCTACTTCATCCGTGATTGAGGCTAAAGGTCTTGGCAGCAGTGTTTTATAACAGCTGTCATCCTGGCCTGCCTTTCAGGGTTGTTTGTTGTCAGAATCTAAATTGGCTTCCTCCATTACCTCTGCAGGGATTCATAATGATGTGGCATTGATTATTTAATTTACCTCATTTTCCAAGCACATTTCCTCCCTAAATACGGGAGTGAGTGGACAATGTACATCACTGTGATGACACCTGAATGGGTCCCAGTATCCTGCCTTCTGTTTTTGCTAGAGTGCCAGCTGGAGGCTAGGATTGAAGGATCTAACATATAACTTTAGAGGCAACTCAGACCTGGGGAAGGATAGAGAGGAACAAGGCAAGTGGGGGTGGGGGGAAAGCTGAAAGGTGTCCACACTCCTCACCAAGGCTGGACAGAGGGAACATTGACAACTGGGGCTTGGCTCCAGGAAAAGTTGAATTGTAAGACAAATGGGTTTTAAAACAAATGAGCCGACACACAGTGCCGTGGGCCCAGCATGCTGACCCTCCCCACGCCAGGGCCGCTCCTTTCAATGCAAAGTGGGCTGGCCTGTCAGCCTCTCAGGGACGTGGGTGCCATCGTCACTGCCCTGGGCCCTGGGAAGGATGCACTGTACCCAGTGGTGCCTCCCGGGGAGCCGTCACTTCTCTGGCAGTGCTGAGAGCGGCTCTTTCCTGTCTGCCCATGTCTGTCCCCCTCTGACCTTAAAAGAACCTAATCACAGGGATGAATCACTAGGCGGTTGAAATCAACTCCTGACCTATTCTCTCCTGAACAAGCTATGCCTTGTCTAACCTGCTGATTCTTTTCCTAAATACAATAAAAAGAAGTAAGAATAAAAAGAAGAATTAAGCAGTTAAAGAATGGCTACCCCTCTACCCACAACAGCCTCCCTAAGTGATCCTGCAGGCAGCTCATGTGGGCAAGATAACATCTCCAGTCATCCAGTGTGCACTCAGTGGAGAATGGTACGAACTAAACCCCTGCCTTCACGATGCACTGAGACCCTCACCGNTCATGATGCACTGAGACCCTCACCGCTCCCACCCCTCAGCCCACCCCGCTGCCCTGGTTCCCTTTAAAAACTGTCATTGCTGAGCAGAATCTTCAGAGTTGGTCTCGGGACAGGAGTTCACCTTCTCCCTGGATTGCTGGCTTTTCTGATTAAGGAAACTTTCCTTTCTCCTCACACGTGTCTCTTGAATTACTGGTTTATGCGTGATGAGTGGCTGAACTGGCTTTGGTTACTCTAAGAGGTCACCCGGGACTTCTGAAGATGAAGCCCACACATGAGACGGTAAGTGGGGCCCCATGAGAACATCTGGGGGCTTAGTTTGGCTGGGGTTTAGGGCTGCAACAGGTAAGCATCCTATCCCTGAAGCCCCTGGAAAACACACAAGCCTACATGAAAAAAACATCACTAAGAGAGGTGGGTAGGCTTTTCTCTGTTAGGCAGGAAGTTCAGAGGAGAAGAATCCAGGCTGTACTCAGGATGGGTCACTTGTAAGGCTGTAAAAGGACTGTCCTACAATCAAGTGACGTTTCAGAAAAGCCGTCTGGAACAACAGTACCCCCATATGGGAAAAAAATCAGATCCATCTTTACACAGAGAACTAGGATAAATAAATTCTGAATGCACTTGGGATCTAAACACACAAACAAAACTGAATGAACAGAAATGGAAGAAATAATCATGAAAAAAAGGATGGGAGTGTAATCAATAATACAAGTTCTAAAGGATAACATGAACAAACTCCTTTATGATTGAGGAGTGGAGAAAACTTGTATGACTAGGACTCACAAATCTAGAAAGATACAGACAGGCTGAAGGACAGAAAAGACAAATGTGACCATATTTAGAAAAACTGTATAACCAAACCGAAAATCAAAACACCCCTCAGCTAAGTCAAAAACACAAAGAACAACCTGGAAAAAAAATGTTTGTAAAAAATGGATAGAGAAAAGTCGGGCAAAAGATAGAACAGCAGTTCAGCATCGCAAAAAGGAGTAGAAATGAAACTGGTCCTCACACATACAGCAGGAGACTCAGCCTCCCGGGTAAGGGAACCACAGGTGGCTCTTAGACAACCCCGGGGAGGAGACCCAGGCATTTTACAGCACTCACTGTCTGCTCAACACTCCCATGTTCATGAACTCACCAGCAGAAACAGGAAGACAGGCCACAGTGTGTCACCACAGAGGCCTGGAAAAAATGAAGCTGTGACGACGCGGGAAAGCGAACACAGCAGGGACCAGGAGGGGCCCCTTCACCGCCTCCTCTGGAGGCAGCTAAGCGCAGGCTTGCTCCCCATGGACAGCACGCACCCCGGTTAAGGAGAGGCAGGTCACAAACACCAATGTGTTTTGCTTATATTTGAAAAAGGGAACAAAGGAAGGATAAAGAAACACTGATGAGAATGTGTCCCAACCGTGGGGTTAGGGAAGAGAATCACGTCACTAGGCAAGTGCCTTCTTTTAGATTTTTGACTTTGGAATCAAGGCAATGTTTCAAATAATTTTAAAAGCAGCATTAGATGGAAGAGAAAAGAGATCAGATCCATTTAACTAATAATCAAAAATGAGGAAGGAACCCGAAACATGGCAGTTTGGTGGTGGAACCACAGAGAAGAATTACTTTAAAGCTGGTATTTTAACATGATCCTGCCTGTAATGTTCCTTAATGACAAAAGGGCTATAAAGAAGTGTGAATTTAGCAGTTTGACTGAAGTAATATTATGAATATTTTTATGATGTGATATGGGATACAGCTCACAAATACAGAATGAGGTAAAGCGAGTAGCTAACAACATTAGATTTTTCAGAGGAAGAAAAGAGATGCAATAAAGTCTAAGATGTACAAATACTGTAGCTTTCCATTTGAACTGGGATATCAATGTGGACCTGTAATCTATTTTTCAGTTTAATTTTTCAGTTTAAACTGAAAAAGAGAATTCCAGAAAAACATCTTCTTCTGTTTCATTGACTTATGCTAAAGCCTTTAACATGTGGATCACAACAAACTGTGGAAAATTCTTCAAGAGATGGGAATGCCAGACCACCTTACCTACCTCCTGAGAAATTTGTATGCAGTCAGGAAGCAACAGTTAGAACCAGACATGGAATAATGGACTTGTTCCAAAGTGGGAAAGGAGGATGTCAAGGCTGTATACTGTCACCCTGCTTTTTTAACTTATATGCAGAGTACATCATGCGAAATACCAGGCTGGATGAAGCACAAGTTGGAATCAAGATTGCCGGGAGAAATATCAATAACCTCAGATATACAGAAGACACCACTCTTGTGGCAGAAAGTGAAGAGGACTTAAAGAACCTCTTGATGAAAGTGAAAAAGGAGAGTAAAAAGTTGGCTTAAAACACAGCATGCAAAAAAATAAGATCATGGCATCCAGTCCCATTCAGATCAGATCAGTTGCTCAGTCGTGTCGGACTCTTTGCAACCCCATGAATCACAGCACGCCAGGCCTCCCTGTCCATCACCAACTCCCAGAGTTCACCCAGACTCACGTCCATCGAGTCAGTGATGCCATCCAGCCATCTCATCCTCTGTAGTCCCCCCAATCCCTCCTAGCATCAGAGTCTTTTCCAATGAGTCAATTCTTCCCATGAGGTGGTCAAAGTACTGGAGCTTCAGCTTTAGCATCATTCCTTCCAAAGTAATCCCAGGGCTGATCTCCTTCAGAA